>CAXHUQ010000094.1:215400-245400 GCA_964020085.1 Micromussa lordhowensis | reverse complement strand
TGGGGCTAGGGGCATTGTTACTATTGTTCACTTGATGGTGTCACGCCATTCACGTGAGACCTTACAAGAGCTGCTACATGACCCATTTTCACTGCATTAAAACATTCTCATGATTTGAACTGACAAACTAACTGCCAAAAAAACCAAAATGAAATTTCTACACCGCTCAAGATTATTCAGATTTAGTGCCAAACTGCTGCTGCATTGCAGTTTCACAGTCTGTCAGCATAGACCACTTTCATAAATGGTGGCCAATTATAAATTCTTTTGACAATATTAAAATTAGCCTTAGCCTTACTAACCTCATTTTGAAGTCAGTAATTCAAAAGAATTTTTACACTGAGACGAGGTTAGTAAGGCTAATAGCTCTTATCGCAGTTATTTGACATGCAAACGAGGCGAAAGGGTCAATACTGCATTGTATTGACCCTTTAGCCTTGTTTGTGTGCCGCTCTAAACAAAGGAATATTTGACAGCGGGCTCAACTCCGATAACAGCTATTTAAATGTATACAAAAGAATCTTAAATTGGCAGCCATTTAATGAAAAGGGTCTATGAGTATACAGCCTTCTCTCTTTGGTCACCAGGTTTTCAACACCTGAGAAAGATGCTTAAGATTATAGTGCATTAAGGCTCCACTTGGCCCAAAGTCACCCAACACTGCTCGAGATCATATCGGTTTCCATAGAGTGGTAAAGCGTTTACGTCACATTTCCATGACACCGAAAAACTCAGTTCTAAACAAAGACTCAGTTCTATTCAAAATGGCGACGCTGTCAATCGGTTCACTGCTTTCTTTCTTCTCAGAAGAAAAGAAATCCATTCAAAAAGGAGAAAACCACTATAGGTCCGATCATGTAGAGGCCTTTAGTTATCAGCAGGGCGTTTTGCGTGGAGAAGTACACGCAAGTATGAAAAAGAAGGTTTATAAAGTCACGGTGAGTTAAGCTGTTGTTATTTTTAAGCATCGCACAAAGAAGCTCACAATATGAAACCTTGCTTTCATCGTTCTTTAGTCAAAGGACTTGTTCTTATTAGAACAAATTTATTCGTTTAATCACAGGTGCTTTTAGTCGAATTTGTAGCTTATTTTTAGCTATCTTCGACATCATAGCGTTCGCTCTCGCCGGTTGAGTTGTGTGTCGAAAGATATAAGCTTAAGCGTACGACCTTGCCGAAACAACTCTTGTTGATATTTGTTGATAACATCTTATTCGTCGTACCAAATGTCTTTCATCTTGACATCTTACAGATTTTCCTCAATGATCAACTCGAGATTAAATCGACGGAATGCGAATGTCCAAGAGGTGCATATAAATGCAGTCATGCGGCCGCCCTGTTTATTCATGGTATTTACAACTTGAGTCGAACCGACGTAGAATGCCAGTGGAGGAAGAGGAAGTCGAATACTTCACTTTCGACTCAAGCGGTGTCAGAAATGTTTCCCCCGCCCAAAAAATATGCTGCTTTGCTGAGGAAGCCCACGCAAGCTGATCGTTCCTCGTTGTACGAAGACCTGAAGGAGTATGGAAAGTTTACAGGACTTTGCTGGCTACTCAGCCCTGAGCCACCTGTTGCCAACAAGCTTCCTATCCCAACTATCGAGGAGATTATTTTCTCTGAGGAGTTTCTTCTAGCCAGAGGACGTCAAGACCAACTGGACTGTTTGGTTCGTCATTCAAGAATAAAGGAAGAGGATGTTTCAAGAATTAGCGAGATAACTATTGGCCAGCGAGACAACCCTGCCTGGCATATGGCAAGAAGGGGGCGCCTTATCGCAAGCAACTTTGGTTCCGTCCTCAAGGCAAAACGAATCACTCCTTCACTTCTGAAACGTCTTCTGGGGGAGTACGACTTGTCAAGGGTGAAAGCGGTGCAATGGGGAGTGAGCAATGAGGAAGAAGCCATAAAAGCATTCACCAACAAAACAGGGAAAACTGTAAAAGAAACTGGTATATGGTTTCATTCCTCAGGAATCCTTGGTGCATCTCCTGATGGCCTCGTGGATGATGAAACTGCCCTTGAGTCAAAGTGTCCATACACTGAGCGAAACCTCACAATAGAAGAAGCAGTCAAGTCAAAAACCTTTTGCCTGGAGAAAAGTGAAAGCGGAGAGGGTTATGCCTTGAAAAGAGACCACGTTTACTGGGATCAAGTCCAGGGAGAAATGTACTTTTCACGAAGAAAGTTCTGTTACTTTGTTGTATGGACCACAAAGGATGTAGCTATTGTGAAAATAGAAAGGGATGAAACGTGGGCAGCAAATATTCCATTTTTAACGCAATTTTATTTTGATCATATATTTCCAAAAATAGTGGAAGGAGAATTGTAATTCACTTAATTAAAATTAAGATTGGTGGTTTTGTTTTTGAAAACCCAACTAATCCAATGATATTATATAGGGTAGAGTGGCTTAGGAGAGGGGTTTCTCTGCAAAACATTAGGCGGGAGAGTGTGAACTGCCCCTGAGAATAATAAAATGGGCTACATACAAGTTCTTGTTGAATAAATGTGTTAAATGATATATTTTTATTATTGTTCTCTATAAATAGCCCATAGTGCACAAATTTAAATGTAAAATTTTAATATGTACTTGTTTAAGAACAAAACTAATCAAAAACCATATCTTCGCATCCCTCTTTGATTAAGGGAAATTGCAAATTTACAAGTGCAGCACACAATTGAATTAATATTTCAGCATAGCAACGCAGATAGGAAGGAACAAAACTTAAAATCCTGAAGTCTTTCAGCCTAGCATTCACTCTCTCCACATGAATCCGGCATTTGGCGATGGCCTTGGTAGCCTTTGCCTCACTCTCTGTGAAAGTTCCATTATTTAGGAAGGGTGGGATATTGACTGAAACACCATGGGGTAAAATGTCCTGAATGAGGAATCCTTTGTCAGCCAGCACCATATCCCCAGTTATCAAATGCTTGAGCAGACCAGACTGTTCCACAATGGCCTTGTCTGAAATAGAACCTGGATAAAGCTGACTGACATTAGTTATGACAGCATTTGGCGCAACTCCCACAATGACTTTGAATGAATTCATTCCCCTATATGATGAGTATGTGGCATTTTGTTGACTCATCAATCGAGGCGCAGCAACCTCAATGTCTGTGCAGTCTATGACAATTCGACAAGATCCAAATTGACTGAAAGAGCATGGTGCAGAGATCTTGTTTTTCTCTCGAGAGGGAATTGTTGTCATGAGGTCATCAAATAAAATGCCATGCAAAACATGAATAAATGTGATTACAATATTAGAAATTGTGGCCACACTACAATGAAACAGTTGGGCCAGGTGAAGATTTGTATAGTTTTGCCGGACCTTCATTAGAGTAATAAAGATCTGGTCTTCAAAACTTATCAATTCCACATTCCAACCAGCAAAATAGCTTATAGAATCTTTAAACCTGAGAGCATAGTTTACAACGATGTCGAAGACTTTTTTTGTTGGAAGACCCGTCTCCATTCGTATGACATCTTCCTCAAGCCCGGCGACAGTGTATCGCATACCCTTGTACTGGAGTTTTCCTTCAAGGTCCTTAAGCTCCCTGTTGGCTAGGTCAAGTTGTGCTTCCAGGATAACCTCCTGTGTTGTCGGCATGCTTTCATGGATATCGGCTTCAGAAGTCGATGGTTGTTCATTTTTCCGAGCAGTGTCTATCATCTCAAGTAAGGAACTTTTTTTTGGCTCATTCTCCTTTTTTGCTCATGGATGTTACGTAACATCCATGAGCTTAGGGGGCAATCGGATGGCACTCGATCACTCACTCACTCACTCACTCACTCACTCGATTCTGATTAATTTATTCATTAAACCGGATTAAATCGTTTCTCCCAACCCTCCCCTGCTTAGTACGGTTCTTTTCCTAGGCACTTCGTGGGGTACGTTCAGCAAGTTTTAGCGGGGTACTAGAAAGACGAATTTTTCGTCCGACAACATGGAGTTCATACATATGGCGGCTAACGCGGCACGAAGATTGGTTCAACTCGTGGAGTTGTAAAATTGAAATTTGTCAAGCTAAGCAGCAGTAGCTGTAACAAATGGACATGGAAAGACAAGAAGCATAGCGCTCGTCAAAAACCCATGTGTAAATTTATATTAAAAGGTCAAGGTGTTTTTTCATTAGACGTAAACAAAATTCTCCGATTACAAGTCACGCTAAACTCACGCTATGCAAAGAATGTAATCAGATATTCTTTTTTCATATATTTGCTGAAGGGCAAGAGAGTCACGTTTTGCAGACAGTGTAAGTAACCGCGTTTTTTAACCGCGTTTTTTTAAAGCGCGGTTTTCAACCGCATACTGCGGTCCTTGTTCTTCCTGATTCGTGACCTGAAGGTTTTGCGTGATCCGTGAAGAACCTGAAATATTAACCGATATTCGTGATTTTACCACACAACTCTACGTGATTTTGAGACACAAGTTCTCCGAATAGTTACAGTGGTCTATCGAGAGTGCCTTAGCCATGCAATATGCAATACGGAGCCTTGATTTAGCCATTCGCGATTTTGCTTCCTACAAACACTGTTTTTTATGTAAGAACAGCTCCTTACTTTCTTATTTTCGTAATTCGGGAAAACGAATTTTTTTTATCCGTGAACCGTGATCCTCTGTATTTAAGGTTCGTGAACCGTGCCAGAGACTTCCCTGTACGACCCTCTTGATATCTAAAGCTTTTAATCGGACATTGTAAACAGACCACGAGAAGATGTTAGATTATTTTTTATCAGTGCTGGCCTGATGGGCCGCTTGGCACATATGTAGACTTTGACTTCCACCGTCTGAGTTTCTATTTGCAGAACGAGTGCTTGTGCCAAACGTTTCCCATGAAAATCAAGTCATGCGAATGACCGTGCAGGTGACATATATTTTCATACCAATAGTTTCGCTCAAAGACTCGTTTTGCCACAGCGGCAAAAGTAAACTTGGCATTGGGCTATTCATCCATGAGCTGCTCAGAGAGCCTTTGATTTTCTTAGGCGGTGGTCCCCTTTGCTCGGCAAACAGTTTCTCCTTGTTGCGGTCATAAACTTCCGGACCATTTGCTTTCTGGCCGTCCCTAAAATGACAGCTGCATACTCTTGAATGCTTGCTGGGCTCACGATCGTCTCTCCTGTTCAAAAAATGTATAGTCATAAAATGAAGGAAGCTATATAGCACAAATTATTCACTAAAAGCGTAAAATGTGGTTTGGCGACCCGAAGCGAAGTGAAATCGGCAAGTGACAACTCGATCAATCGATCGATCGATCGATCGCACATAAGAAACAAATATTTCCAGAGGTATCTGTGCCCGTAAATTCAGAAACTAACAAACGCTTTAAGATTCAAAGCCCTAGCAGAGTGAAATGTAAAGACATTTAAGACAATGAAGGCAGCAAAAAACTTAATTGAGACTGGTTCGCGAATTTGATTCCCTGCTTGAAGATTCTTCTCTCCTGACTTCCACTTCGCGTGAATGGAGTCAGTATAAAGTCCGCTTAAAGTTATAAAACTTTGCATCAGATTCTCAGCAGTGGTGAAATTTATAAAGATCCGCCATACCTTATCAGTCGAACCCATCGCCTGTACTCGTCTTGCTGCTTTTTAGCACTTGGAAAAGCGAAGAATGCGCACCGGTTGGCTTCCGACGAATGGTTGCAGTTTGGAGCAAAACAGTAGACCATTTTGACAGTTTAGCTCGTCCCTTTACGTGTCCAAATCAGTTGATAAAATTGTCTGATGATCTTGTGACCTTTTCTGCCCTTTTGTGGGATTCTATACGATAATAGAGAGGTTTTGACCTTTTGAACAAAGACAACGTGACCCACACAGTAGTAATTTTGGAGTTTGTTTAGAACTGACTTTTTTAGCGCCATGGTAACGTGACGTCACACTTAAGGACTCTATAGCAGCAGCTAAGAGTAATGCAAGTCCACTTTTATAGGATATGTTAGTCCATCTCAGGATCTACCCATACCCCACCCCCACCATCATCCCCATGTCCCTCCACCCATATTTCTCCGTTTGCAACATTATTGCAGTTTGCCATCTTTTGTAATTCTGTGTGGAGAGACAGGCACTGTGAGTGTTACATGTCTTTCAACCCAACAACACATAACAATTATTCCATGAGCCCGAGTTGGTTATAATCACTTCATATCCAACAAGGGCAAATGGAATAATTGTTTTAGTACATTCTCAAACCGGGTTTTGCCTCCGATTTTTATTTCGGCCATTATAGAGGGCTGAAGTTGAAAACTTTGTGCGGAACATTTTTAAACTTGGTGCACTACTTTCCATATGACGTAAAATTCCGACTATTGGCTCATAGTCGGAGTTTTTTTAGCCAATCAAAAAGCTAGAAATGCAATAGCCGGAGCTGAGAATTAACTAAAAAACAATAACCTTGGTTAGTGCTGGCTGCATTCATCACAATCAAATACTGCAACTAGAAGGTGTTTTTATTTTGTTTTATTTGTAAAAGGGGAAAAACTCAGCAAGACACCATACATATATTGGCAGTGCCCATCATCAGAATGGAATGCTTTAACTGTAAAGAATCTTAGTCACCTCGTACAGGTGTAAGGAGATGTTGGTTCACTGAGACAAAGATGTTCACATAAGGAGAGTTTATCCAAGTTTAAATCTATCAAAGAAGATCTTGATTTCTGCAAGAGGGGCACAAAGGTACAACTGAATGTGTAGGATGCTTTGAAAGCCTAGTTATTATTTAACAATTAGACTGCGAGCCCGAGTTTTCTACGAGCAGATAGTCAACAAGGCGCAGCCGAGTTGACTATCGCTCGTAGAAAATGAGGGCGAGTAGTCTAATTGTTTTAGTTTAAATTTACCGTAGTCTCATTGCATAAAAAGAAAAAAAGTCAAGTATCGCGTAGAAAAGAACTGTTTTATTATGTTACATCAGGTTCAAACGTGACGCGCGATGTGCACATGATGCGTAACTGTTGACTATCAGCAGATAGTCGACGGTAATATAGCCAATCAAATTCACGGATTCACAATAGACTACGGTAAATTTATACTAATAGCAGTTATTATGCAGGGAGATAATCAGCAGTCTGGATTTAAGCCAATCATATTACTACCTAACAGAATTGCACGGCTACTTACTGTTGGAGCGAACTACTAATGATGCTGATTCAACAATTTCCACTCACCACTAGTACCATGTGATTTGCTGCTATGATAACCAGACAGTGTTTCGTGAAGATGTTGCCTCTCGCGATCCTGTAATTGATGTCAATACTGATCATGAATAATTGTACAGTGTAATTACTGCCTGCTCCACTCACAACATTTAATGAAAACATTTAAGAATTATAATTTCTCTGAGGTGCAATGTCTCTTCTCAGCTACTGTTTACTACATTTTAGTATTTAAAATAACTAATTAAAACAATGTGAATTCTACAGTCATGCTGGAATCTTAGAGGTTTTAGGGAGTGACAGGAATTATTAGATTTCCCTGTTCCAGATGGCGATATTAAACTAAGTTCTTTGTCATTTTATTATGGCTTTGACAAATTGAAGAAGCTCAAACTATTGCATATTAGGACTGTTAGCAAAGTGTATAAGCATTCACAGCAAACTGTAGTTATAGCACCTGATCAATCCTAGATGGTAATATACATGTATACAGGACTCAAAAGAATTTGAATTCCAGCTTGCCATTGGAACAAGTGGCTCTAAAATTTTGCTTGCCCTAGGCAAGTCTTAGTGATTTAGATGATTTAGTTGGCAGATGACTTGCATGATCTCTTGCCCATCAAGCAAGTGAGAGTGAAAAGTTACTTGCCCAGAAGGAGAATCTAGTTGTCCTAGATGACAGGACAGGTACTTTTTTTGAGCCCTAGTATACCTGGAGCTGATGATTTGATCCCTCAGTTTAGCGTCACATTACCTTGCCACTGTTGAGTTCAGAAATGGCTGCAAGAATCTGTTGCCTGGCATCCTTGTGTGTGACTCCAAGTTCACTGAGATCTCTATCATTCAGCGTGAGAAAAGCCTCCATGTCAACCTGCCAAAGACCATGTGATAATGATAATTTAATGATTTTTACAGTGCTATTTACATACACTGATCAATAGCGCTTTCCAATTCACTGAAGACTAAATAAGAGAGAATAAAAAACTCATTTGTAACTAAGAATCCTTTACCTCCCCAAATTATAAAATTCAAAATCAGAAGACCAAAATATTTAATTGCCAACGAGCCACCCGAGCGAAGACACTCGGCTGGCGAGGCGGCAGAGAATAGTGCCGCGAGAAGAATTGCTTATGCAAAAAAATTCTCGATCGGCCTTTGAAAGTGTAAGTGCAAGTGTAAGATGTAACAATGGCTCAGTTTGAGCCAATTGCAAGGACGGAACTATTCGAGCCATTGTAGTTTTTAGCCAATCAGGAGGCGCGTTACATCTAGACTTGTCTCGTGGAATATCATTGTTTTCTTTGCTGTTGTGTTTATCCAACTGTGAACAATTTCATAGTCTCAGAACATATTGAACCAGCGTGTTTCCTCTCTCACTTTATCGAAATGAAAGTTCAATTGGGGAGCGTACCCTTTACAAAACTCTTCTTCTAATTCGAATATTGAGGAAAACTGTTAGACAAGAGCAAATCCAAGACACAAAATCGACATGAAACCGAACCAGCGTGTTCACGACAGAATTGAACGAGCGTGTTCATGAATCGAAACACTGTATTCCTTCTCTGTTTACCTATATCGAACTGAAAGTTCCATCGGGCAGCTTTTTTTGGAAAGATTGTATTCACCAGTCGAACCACTAAAGCAAATCCAGTGTTGAAATCTAGCATATCGAACTGAAGGTTGAGTCGGCAGTGTTTCCGAACAGAACTGAACAAGCGTGTTTATCATACAGTCCAATCCAGTGTTCAAAACACAAATCGGATCTGTTTTGCCACAGAATTAAACGAGTCGTGTTCATCAATCAAACTAGCGTGTTCACTTTCACTTTGACTTTGCCCATCATATTGAACTGAAAGTTCGACCGAGCAGCAAGTGATACATTCCAATACTCTTGATATTCAGGGATTGCATGACAAACATTAACGGCCGGTAAACGCATTATAATTTTCTCTCGGTAATGTTTGCAACAGAAGAGAACCAAAAATCCGTTATGCTGTATTAATAAACCCCTTATTACAGCACAAATTATTCGCTCGTTGGCACTCTATCGATAGGTATACCTAGTTTAACATAAGAAAAAGTTAAAAACAAACAGCACACATTAAAGTAACATTTAAAACCTTTAAATTTGGTGGTTATAAACTAGGATTTGGGTTTCATCCACATACCTAAAAGCTGGAACTCTGAATACGTTGTATGTTGCAAGTTCGCATTTTGATTACCAGTACCTCTTCAAACTAAATATGAACATAAATGTTTCATTACTTACCTCCTGTTCCTCAAATATTGGTTGGTACTTTTCTAATGATAGCTTCTTTAGTAAATTTTCAAGATCTCCTAAAATGAGTTTAAAATAATAATAACAATATTAATCATTATTAATGAAAAATATTATATGTGATAATAAAACTATTATCATTAAAAAGTGTTAGTATTAGAAACTTATAATGATGACCAGGACTTTCTACATGTAGTTCTAGATTATGGAACGATGTCATAAAGCGAGGCGACTACGACATATATCATTCGGTCTTTGTGGTATACAGAGTAATTAAAGGGAGGGTTTCACGGCTCAGCGTAGGTCTGTATTATTTATTCGCCTGTGCACGCTTTTTGGCACAGGCCCAGTTTTTTTATTGTTTATGAACCAATCTTAAGTTATTTAATGTTGCATGCAACTAGCCATAAAATCGTCAACCGTAGAGTAAATTGCATGGTCAACACTAAATGCAATGGTTGACAGTGTTGGTAAAATCCACTGAAATCTTCTGAGAATTTTGGTCATCCGTCAATCTGCCATGACTAACTATAGTATGTGATTACTGAACTACATCTGATTGAGATTTTTTAAGTGATAACATCGATAAGGGAACAAAAGTATTTTGATTTAGAGATATGCGCTGAACCATGAAACCCTCCCTTTGGGACAAGATAGATACAGTACTATCAGCTGAAGATCAAAGCTGACGATAAAAACACACATGGAGCAACACATAAGTTGTTGCAACGAGAACTGGACAAAGAAAGCTGTATTCTGAATTCCCCCCCCCCCTGTCACGAGTCAGTGCAATGGTGACTTGCAGGACACTAGTAGAAAGGATGCTTTAACAACTTAGTTAGAAGAGACTTGTGGCAAATAAGGTCACTTCACTGGTACATGTGCAGTATTGTGTTAGACTGCATATAGCTAGGAGCAGGTAATAGCGAAAGCGTTATGTATGGTCATTAGTAAAAACAACAATAGTTTTATAATGGAATGGACTATTTGTACACATAGAATAGAGTGACATCGTGACATCTATCCATTAGTGCAGACGGAACAAATATTACTTGAAAATACCCCAGTATTACACATCCTCTACTCTTTCCACCTTCCCACTGACAGGTGCATTAATACACAGTACCTTCATTGTAGTCAAAAGCATCAATAAAGGGGTATTGACTTTTTGAATGAGGAGAGGTTCCATTTGCCTCATCTACGTGGCCTTGTAAAGATGAGAAGCTTGATTCTTTTTGTAAAGGAGTGCCCTCTTCTGATGCCGATCTGATTGTCATGAGTGTTGGGGATGGACTGATAATGTGTCCTCTTCTTGTTTTGTGCCACAAAGAAGGAGACATGGCAGACATGGGGCTGAATGCCATGTCTACCGCAGGACTTGATGCCTTTAATGTCCTGTTTAAATAAAATTTCACAAAAGATCACAAACCACAAACAAGACCCTTTTGGAGCCTTATGTTACAGGGTTCTTATAATATTTATTCTTTTTGTGGGTGTGAGAATTTATTGGTTGAATTTCTATTTAATGCAACCCTTGATGAAACAATTTTCAAATACTTTTATGCAACCCAAAGGCCTACAATCAGCGAGAAAAGTAGTTGAGACAGTTCCAACATATCGCATTGTCAAATAACAAAATTTAGAATTCATGACTATTTTCAATTTTATGTGTTAGTCAACAATAGAAAAGGACTCTGAAAAAGCAAAATGTCTCAACACTTTTGTTGCCAATTGTTAAATGTAATTTCCTTCATTTGACTCTGCTGCCCGCTCTTAAACCTTAGTGCCAAACTAGAATTTTAACAATTCAAAATATGCCAAGCCTTGCAAAATGATTGATGGACAGTGGCAAACAAGTGTTGGATGAAAGAAAAAATTTACAAAGTTTGCTTACTTTGAGCCTGAGTTGTTAGACGTAGATGACTGGAAGCTTGCTGTGGAGTACGAGGACTCCGGACTTCCAGTGAAGTTCTTACTTTTATTTAACATAGGCGATCCATAAGCTGGGCTAGCACTGACACTGCTCTGTAAAGACAAAAGAGAAAAACACCATCATGAAAGAACTTACGCTAAGGGTCTTCAGCATTCTAGGTCTGACCAAGATCTGCCTTTAAAGATTGCACTACTTAAGCAATAAAAACACTGGATAGATGCTAGTTAAGTTCATAAAGTTAACTGTAGCTGCCATCAGCTGTTTAATTCACAAAGTCCAACGTGCAACCAAAAGCACTGCCATTGTCAACGTACAAATGGGTACAAAAAAATAGCCTACATGTACAAAAACAGGTACTAATCTTGCCAATGTGCAAAGGGACATGTTAAAGAACCGTTTGGACTTATAACTACCAAACTACAACTGTAAACTCGCAAAACCGAAAAAAAAAACATGTGTGATTCCCTAGGGAAAATGTCACTTGATGTGATGTCACTGAAACCGATTATAGATAAACCCGAAGTGATACGGTAGGAACAGTTAACATATTACGTTTTTCAAACATGATTTTATGAAAAGTTGCAATTTTTTGTTCTCGTTGAAAGATTTACCGTCCCAGTCAAACTTAATACTATTTCAGTTCCAGTCCTTTAGAGGTACGTTAAACAGCATTACAATTAAGAACACAAGAATTTTTCTCATTTAGAATTCTCAGTGGCTCAATTCAACTGTTGAAAATTTAAGGCTAGCTTCCTTATGACATAATTAGATTTACAGTGTCAGAAATCCAAACCCTATTGCAACATTATATGTTACAAGTGTGAGCAACGCAACATTGTAGGAACATAAAAACCTAGATATTAACAACAAGTTATGCTACCTCTCTTATTCGACATTATGTCGTTGTTACCATGTTGTTATACCAATGTCACTGGTCACTTAGCCTGCAGTGCAGGCGTATTTCGGACGCGAGAGTGTATATTTTCGTATTAGGCCGCCATCTTGGATTTGGTAACTGTGGAGGATTGGGGCGAGAAAATATTTCCTGATGGAGGAGGCGTTAAGTAAAAAAAATGGGCCAGGGGGGAGGGGGTTCGCTCCACCCCCCACCCCATCCCCTCTGCACCAATCCTCCTCTACCGGTCAAGCATCCAAGATGGCGGCAACGAAAACCCGATATATTATTTAGCGTTCCGCTCCAAAATAACGCCTGCACTGCAGGCTACTGGTCACTCTGATCATACTGGTCTAGTATGTATTTTACTTACAGATCATTGTTGCAGTATGATGTCACAGTGTTAAACATTTAAGTTGTATATATAGAGTCATTTTAATTAGTGTTAGTTATTCAAGTGTCTTATAAGGTTTAGTCCACGATTTATTTCTGGCACTAGTTTGTAGATCTCATTTGTTCTGTCTGCATTATTTTAAACTAAAAAAACAAGTGTCTCAGTTAAGATAATCACAAATGATTTTTAATGGTTCAATTTAAAGCATTATTATTTAAACAACAGCATAGCCTTATACTTAATAAATTTATTACAATGTTATCCAGGTCATCTTCAAAATACTTTTTGTGAACATCTGGAATGGACTGGCCATTCACGCAAAGACTGGGTACCTACATGACAAAAACATTTAACAGTTTATTTTAACTGACCAGCAGGAAGTCAAAAATAAAAATAAATATTAATATTAAATATTTTAAAACTATTTTCAACATAGTACAAATTGAAGTACTTACTAAATTTAATTAATTTGTTTCAAATTAATCCAATCTCTAATATGTACTTTTGCATTTTCACTTTAACACAAGTTGAATCAAATCTTATTTGAGAAGTTTTCCAGGGTACAGATAAATTTTCTTGATGTACAATGTAAATGTTCAAAAAACACTTCTTTTTGAGAAACTGCCTTAGCATGCTTTTGTGAAAAAAGTAAATGACAATCACAATCAAATTCCAGGTGTACTCCAGAAACAGATGGAAAAAACATAATTTCAAGGAATTGGTCAGGGCCTGGGAAGAATAGTTTACAATTCCAGAACTTTTCCTGCAAGGAATTCCAAGAGCAATGTAATCCCTTGTCATTTTCTTGCCGTAACTATCATACATGTAACTTAACTCAGACATACAAGGTAAGGCTACGATCCCCTCCTCCAAGTTTTCTCAAAATTTCCACAATGAATCATCTGGTTAAAATTAAATGGCCAGTAGTACTTACAGGTCCTGGTGTTGAAGACTGATTCTCCAGGCTGCCACCGCGTTGCACACGTTGCATTCTTGGTAATGGAAATGAAGGAGAAGGAACAATTGGCGGTAAAACTGGAGTGATGACATCATCGGGCAGTTTGCTGTCATGCGACACCAATGCCTAAAAAAATGTTCTTTATCAATAATTTTAAGGAAGGAGAGGCCCAGGATGGGACTAACTTCCTAGTAATAGGCTAATGGTGATGTGCCACTGGAAGGGGTTGCATTTCATGGCTGGATTGACTATAATGGGGTTGCACCTTCAGTAGAATCACTAGAATGGGGTTGCACATTTTGGGGGTAAGAAAAATCTGGCAAGTAGGGATTTTAAAATTGGAAGATTCAAGGGTGAAAAGTTTACTATGAACTCCAGTTAAAAGGCCTTATAAGGTAGATGCATAAACGGCAAGTGACTAAGTTGGGATTACAAAAATTAGATTTGCCCAAAAGTCAATTGGCCACAGAATAGTCTATAATGGGGAAGGGGTTCTGGGAGGACAGCTGTACATACCCATACCCCCGGGGGGAGAGGTGACCCAAATTAACCTGAATCTCAGATCTATCAGTAGACGATCAATCCCTTGTGTTGCATTTTGGGGAAGAAAATTTCAAATACTCTAACAAATAGCACTTTGCATGGGTATCAATGGACCCGACTAGCACAATGCTTCAATGAAGACGTTACCTTCTTTTATGTACATAATGATGCAAAATAGGGATAAGTAAATTTAAAGACTGGTGGGTCAATAAGGCTGCAGTTATATTCCTTTGATGGGACTGGCATAAAACAACTTATCCATTCTTATTCCCTCTGCATCAGAACTTACCAGAGTTGGTGGTCTCTTTCGATTAAGCCGAGTGTCTTTTAAATTTGATTCTGTAATAACTGTGAAGAAATGAAAAAAGCATAGCACAAATGAGTTATAGTTTAAGCTGTACATTTCTTGGCTTAAAGAAAAGCCTAATCCTTTACAAAATAACTTTTTCTTATCAAATAGTTGGTATAACATTTCCACATCATACTTATGAAGGAGCAATGTGGTCTGTTGTTGAAATCTCAACATGATAAAAAGTGTGGTTCAACAGAATATGCCTAGTCTCCTTTTCTTCTCAAAACGAGCATTGATTTCATCCATATTGATTATAAGAAGACCCAAACAACGCTGCCAAATACATTCACTTGCAGTTTTAACAGTCTGACTGCATAATTCTTCTTAGAACAAGTGGGCAGGAGGCAATCCAGGGTAAAATAAATCAATTATCTCCCAAACGTATGCCAGTCAATTACCACAATGATGCAAGAAGCCCCGCTTTTCTACTAAGCACTCCCCACGGAGTGCAATTATTTTAAATGCATGTAATACCCCCCCCCCCCCCTTCCCAGTCAGGTACAGGTTACTCCTACAGGTCATTTAGCATATTGAACAGAAGTCTAACAAACTCAAGCTAGACGCAAGGGTTGTGATTCACATGTTCCAGCTCCAATGGACTGGACACTGACCTTGCCACACAGACCATACAACATGACTGCAACCCATATTAATTATTCCATCCAACCCCCATCTTCCCCTCTCAGTCAATAATTTAAACTCTCTACATAACCACACCCAGCCTGTCAAACAAAGTGCAGGAAAAGTCATTTTTATTACTTTAATCAGTCGTCAGCCGGGCAAGTATGACCTATCACTGGACGACTTTGAATAAGGATCCCTGCTTTAATTCTTAATTTTTCAACCCACCTGAATCCAGCGACTTCAACGTCACGGCAGATTCAGTGCTTATATTGCCATGTGAAGTACTGAGACCAGAGTCAGTTTCTTGGTCACTGAGACTCTCCATACTCTTGGAAGAATGCAGTGCATGTACACGGAGCTTACTACTTGATGGCACTTTCAGAGTTCGGCCAATATTAAGGTTCCGGAATCTGCTCGACACTTTTGACCACCAGTTCTAAGAAAAACAATCCAGCAAGGCAAAAGTAGCATGTAAATTGAGAATTAAAGTGAGATGAAGCAGATACATGTACTGCTAAAGGCAATTATTTCAGAGACCTAGTATGAAAGAGGCTACAAAGATCAATGGAGGTTTTGATTAAAGATGAGCTTTTTCACGTCTGGAAGCCTCTTCTCACCAACCCGAAAAGGACACCTTAACCAATGTGGTCAAATAAAGAACCTTAGAGAGTGTAATGTTTAGATTTTAAATAGCTAAGAAATAGCCAACTGGTCTGTCTCCTGCCAGTTGGGAGTTTTAACCACCTTATATTCATTTACCTTATTTGTTTTGTTGTTCGTTTCTATTGGGACTGAAAAGCTCATAGCAGGAGTGGTTGATTAAGATATTTATTTATTAATTTAAACCGATTGATTGATTTGTTTGTTAAGATGGACCACAAGACTAGTCTACAACAACAACTCATCTACCCACTCACTACTTTGCTAAAAATTCATGAACTAACTTCAGTCTGTGGGCATTTAGAGGTTCATAAGAGAATAATCTTAAAATCACTGATGATTACCTGTCTTCCAGTGTCTGTTATAAAATCACTATAAAGGACACAAAGGAAAGGTATTTTAGTTGGTACAATGTAAAAACGCAATGAAACAAAGAGTTTGACAAGTCATTCAACTTACATTGTATAGGCACATTCATAAATAGGAGAGCAGGGATGATGCAGTTGTAACAGCACTCGCCTCCCAGCAATATGTCCCGGGTTCGATTCCCGGACCCAGCGTCATGTGTGGGTTGAGTTTGTTGTTGGTTCTCCTCTCCGGGGAGGTTTTTCTCCGGGTACTCCAGTTTTCCCCTCTCCTCAAAAACCAACATTTTCAAATTCCAATTTGATCTTGGAATGTACGGGCACTTCTGAACGAGTTCTTGTGAACTCCTTGGTGCTCCATGGGTAAACAAATTACATATTTACATTTATTTTCTTTTACAAATGCAACTCTTTTCAATAGTTTTCTTTTTTCCATTTCCATTCAGACACAAGCTAACTACAGTGTAGGTAGTCTCCTATTTTAAGAACAAAGGTCATTTTAATTGATTAAATTCACAGTTTCAATGTTTTGGATCAAAGTGCTTCAATCAGCGTATTTTAGCAGTACTAAATTTAGGAAATTACACTCATTACAAATATTCTTACCTATCTAGTTTTGAAATATCTGTTTTCAAGTCACTTATGGAACTCTTAAAATCAAACTTTCCTTTTCTATCTTGCAGACTTGAAGAACTATAATCTGTATGCAAAGAAAATCATATTTAGCCATAAACATAGAAGCATTATTGATCAGGGCTGGTGAATCTGGTAAATTTTGTTAGCCTATAGTTTTCAAGTTCATGGTTTGTCTCATTCTTCCCCAATCTTAGCCTATCTATTGCTATCGACATTTTGCTGTTTTTCTTACAAGCAAACAAATATCTACAGGTTTCTTTAGGCTCTATCATCCTCTCCGGTCTTTGTACTACACCATTCTGCTCAATTGTATATAATTTCACTCAAACTACAAACAAATGAGATTCTAGAAGAGGCAAGAAAATGGGAACTGAGATTTGCCTATTTTTCACCGTGAAAATGAATTTGGGTTACTGGGAGTGGTAATCACATGAAAAAATGGAAATGGGATTTGGGCAAAAATTAGATTAAACCCCACTCCCCCCCTTCTTCTGTATTGTCCAAGTGAATTTCAGACTGTAAGATACTCACAACTCTTAGGAGTGGCTGGAACCTGCATGCTCACTGAAGCTAAGAGACGCAAGATCTCTGTATCACCTGCAAGGCAGTAAGATAACAGTGTTAATTAAAAATCTAGCTTTAGAACAAACACACCCAATACAGGGAAACAACTCTCTTACAATTCAGTTCCCTTTTTAACCATCAACTTTATTCAGCACCCACGTTAAATCCATTTTTTCAGTCATATGAAAGAAGCGAAAACTTGACAGACTACATGCTTCCACCTGTAAAATTTGGTACAAGCAGTGATTATTTTGAATGGCATCTTGGTACAACAGGAAACCTATGACTTATTTAAATTACTACATGAATTAGGGTCTGTACCCTGTAATAAACAAATAACTGGGTGGTCAAAGGTAGCCTGCTGTTGGCTCAACCTCAACCTGTTACTCTGCAGATTCATCCATAACAATAAAACTGCCTACTTCTGAACAACACTTGGTGAAATTCCTGAAGTAAGTATGATTGGTAAATCAGGCACACCTATAATGCTTGCCACGTCAAAAGCTGTGCAACCATTTTTTTCCTGGATGTTGACATTAGCTCCTGATTCAATTAGCAACTTAGCAACGGCTTTATGCCTGAAATGAAGTAAAAAACCATGCTGTCATTGTAAGGCAAACTAAACTTTTAAGCCATACATACCATATTTACTTCTTTGAGAAAACAATAACTAAAGGCCCCATTATTATATTTATTTTTAAATTTATTTCATTCCAGGGTGGCACATACTTGAGGGCAGAAATTGTAGTCTACCTCTAGAGGTGGTCCTCTAGTTCTATTCGGGTTGGAACGACAGAAATTTCCTTACCATTTGCTAAATTTTCAGTTTCAAGTCTCTCATCAGCTGAAAACAATTACGGGAAGTTGAATTATTGCCAATGAGTCACCCTCGCGGGGATGCGAGGGTGACGAGGCGGCAGCATTATAGAGCCGATGTGCGAGTTTTGGTACAGGCAGTTCTAAGAAATCTCGAATGAAAAGTGTAAGCATAAGGTAATGTAAGAGTGACATCATTGGTAATTGTTTCGAGCTAGCCAATGGCATCGCTGTATTTTTTTATCTAAACCAATCACATCAGGAGGATCATGATCGGTGATCACATGACCAAATCGACCTCATGGTCATTTTCTGGTGTGTTCTGCCATCTTGCGACTTACGAAGTGAGAAAAGAGGCTAACATCGCCCAGCAAGGCAGCCAGTCACAAACAGTCAATTGTCTTGACCAGATCGGCCAGCGTGCCATTTGAGAAACAAAACCACTTGAAACTATTCACTATAACCTCAATCAGAGTGCGTATAAAGGGTTTTTTTATCGAGCTAGTGTGCTCAAAATTTCAAATTTGACATTCATGGCGAGCGTGCCATTAACAACAATCAATTGTCTTGCCAAAACAACTGTCAATAATTGTCGTGACAAAGTCGGCCAGCGTGCCATAAAAAAGGAAAGAAAAAACACTTGGATATATTTGTTGTAGTTCAATTTTACCTTTGGTACAATTTGTTTCTGAACCAGTACAAAATTTTTTAAACTGGTTCATTTTTTTCAAACCAGTTTAATTTTTAATTTGGAGCAAGATGTGAGCATGTGCCTTAGTAATTTGGGTTAAGCGCTCAGGTTAGTGATTAGGCCTAAGCACTTATTTGGAATGGTTAGCTTTGATGTTAGGCTGGGTCAGCTGTGCATGTTACTTCGTGGTTTGGGTTGAGCTCCCAGGTTACTGATTTTTTTTATTTAGTTTGCAGACAAATTAAATATAAATATTTTACAGACAAATTAAAGAAAACATACGCATAAATTAAAAATATAACAAAACGTTGACAATATAATTAATAAACTACTCTAAAACAACATAAAACTAAAACTAGCACGGATGTTACAAACTGTTTGTATAATTGCTTAGTAAATGAATATACTGACACAGTAAATGAAACTAATGACTTTCTTTAAAAAGGGGCGGCGATGGTAGTGGCTAAATTGCTGACACGAAATCTTTTATAATGAAACACTGCCATTTATCATTAAAAAAAACCTAGCGGTTTTGTTTTTCCCTGCAATGTATCTTTCAGTCAAAATGTTTTCTCTGGGTTACTGATTAGAACTAACCACTTATTTGGAACTGACAGCTTCTTAGTAATTAAGATTAGGGTTAGGTTAGAATAAATAATTAAATTTTTATGAGAGGAGACTGGGGTGATAAACTGATAATTAAAAGAAATATGAGAGCCTTTGCATCCAGTGCTTTCGTGGTCAAGTGGTAATATAATGCAAGTGGGAAGCAGTTCTACCTAGAGGTTGGCGGTTCAAATCCTGGTGAGTACGAGGTAAAAAGGAAAAAAAATTAAAACCTGCTGTTAATTAGTATTCGTAATGGGGATTGGGGGGAAGGGGTAGGGTAGATGGGAGAATAAATCAGGAGAAACTCGGCAAGAAAAGGAGAGAATAGGTTAGAGGAATGTTAAGAGATATTTTCCCCTTTTATAGATAGTTGTCAAAAAAAAAACTGGTTTGAAAAATATGAACCAGTTTGAAAAATTTAAAACTGGTTTAAAAAAAATTAAACCAAAAAAAAAAATCAAACCACAACATATTCACTATAAACTCAATCAGAGGGGGTATAAAGCCTCATTTTAATCGAGCTAGTGTGCTCAAAATTACAAACTTTGATCGACCAACGAGTCACGAGTATAGACACGTCGTGTCGCTGTTAGTTTGTACGGCAAAGCATTAGCATTAGCGTGGCCAAAAGCGAAAAACAGTCCAAGCTCTGTTTGCCAGGAAGCCACTATCAGTCAAGCTTCAGGGAGCTTAAAAATCAGTTTGGATAGTCTTTTTATCCCAAAATTTCAGGGAGCTTAGCTAAGCTGCATTGGAAATCCAATATCAAGTGTTCAGTTCCAAAGTCCACTTGATGAAGTGCGTGCACCGAAGCAACCGCTCACGAGAATTTATAATGCTTCCTCTATCGAGTATGTTGTTAGTTGTAAATCATTATAAGGGCCATAGTGGTAAGACTAGTTGCGTTTTTTCATGTGGATATCAAAATTTTACCGTTTTCAGATTCCGCGGAAGATATTTGTTTAGACGTATACCTTATCCTTCTAATGGTAGAACATGTTAAAACACAAACATGGCACATTACAATTCATGCTAATTCCTATCAACAATGTTACAGTTTCAGTTTTGTCTCACGTAATGCAAAGGACAGAGAAATTTCAACTCCAATCTACCGTAAACATTTCGTTCTTGTATACATTCTACACAACAAAAGTAGCATGTGAGTTTTGCAGTGCTTTTTTCAACAATGATTCAGTTTACACAATGTCTTGTAGTCCAGTTACTTCGTAATTTCCATTCCCCACGCAATTGCGACAGTTTTTCCTTGTTGGCACTGTACCGGTAGGTATTACTAGTAATATTATGGTAAGTGCCATTTCGTTCAGTTGGTTTGCTGAATTTGGAAAAATGCTTACCATTATCCAACCATAATCCCAACCGGTTTATTCTGACAACTGAAGTAGTTGGATAGCATAATCTTACCTATAGTAAGTTGCTTGCATCAGTGCTGTCCAGCCACTGGCCTTGTCGTGCTTGTCAACATCTGCACCATGTTGTATTAGTAACAGAACTATTGTGTAGTGTCCACCCATAGCAGCATACATTAGTGGTGTTGCACCATCTTCGTCTACAGTAAATCAACAAGACACATTTTAGCCTGCATAGCAGCCTTTTACTTTCCTTTTCCAGGTGGAGAGATCGAAAAAGCGAGCAAGCAAGCAAAGAAGTGTGCCTGGGGTGAGCAAAAAACTGGGGAGAAGTGGGGAGGGGGTGAGTGAGAAAGGGGAAAAGGAATCGCCTGCAGTCAATCCCAAACATTTTACTGAACTCCGTTGACCATGAAGGTGGAGCAATAGTGCAATTTTATTGGTTAGTAGCCCGTCAGTCAAAAAGTGACATCAGAAATTTGACATTTATACATGATCCAACACTGGAACATGACAAGATCAAATTTTCTGTCCAGAAGACGTTGAAAGATCTTTTGCCAAATGGCAAACACATCAATCTAAAACTGGAGCAAGAAGCTGCCATTTGAGTCTAGTCCGTGGACAGGGTGTCCTTGCAATCCATTCAACAAATACTTGTGGGAGTGAAGGAGAAAATTTTTTGTATTCGCAAGGTCTGTCCAGTGTAAATTGGGGTTGACGGGCCCACACAACTCCTACGGTAAGTGACATCTCTTGACCTTTCTTTGATTCACATGTGTTTATGAGGGGAACTTTATGTTGTGTTATTAGCAAGAATTTCAAGTAGAGTGAAGCCTACATCAGACAGTGCTTTTGCAAGTTTTTCATGGTAACCACTGTTATCTGAATATTGCTTTGCAGTGTTTGACACGAGCTTACACTTTGTATCGGCTCATTTCTATTGTAAGATATGTTGCAAGTGATTGAGCAAATCTGTTGCGCTGCCTGGCTGGTTGTTTCAGTAGAACTGTTTGCGTAAGTACAGCCCTTTGCTTCTTATCTTGATATCACAGATATCATATTTATCTTTGTCCAGTTTTTCTTTAGACATTGCCATCACTTTCTTTGAGAAAGCTATACATTTGTATAGAGACATTCTTATGTTTCTTGCATCAATTTGATCGAGCTTATGTATCTCCATTTTCCAAATTTCTTTTTTTAATGTGCACTATTTGCTTGTAGCGGACTCTATCAAGGCCATGCTGGGCATTTGTCAAAAATGATTCACCGGATGTTAATGATCATAATGCCCCCAGGGGGTGTGGCATGTCTGGGACTGATTGCATTTCCTTCGCTCGCCTCATCCCCCTCCCCCTGCTCCTTATTTTTCACATTCGCTCACAGTTTTGTTCCCTTTTTTTTTTTTTTTGGAATTGCTTGCTACGCAGGCTAGATACAAGGCTACACAGGCTAGACACAAGGTTGAAAACAATTTGCGTTTGCTTCAGTTTTGTATTAATACACTAACAGTGTAGTGATTGACTAAAAAATCTTGCACCACTTTAATTTTCCATCTAATCAGAAGTAAAACAATATACCCTATGCAAATATGGCGGACTACTCAGTTGTCACTGGAAACGAATTGCATGAAAGCAAGGCTAGTTGGGCCTTGGTGTTTTGTTTTGACAATGCTTCCCCAGAAAAGTCTTGCTTTGTCGCCGATGTGGTCTGTTTTATTTTACTATGCCTATGAGTTTTTCTGTTCCTGAATGTCACCTAAAGGGAGTGTAATCTTCTACAGGAGGGGGAGGTCTGTTAGTTTCCCCATTCACCTCTGAGGGGAAAAAGATGAAGGAAAGGAGTTCACATCGCTGAGGGAATTGTAAAAGTTTCTTTGCTACATTTCAGGCTAGAAGATCTTAGATCTCTCTTAGATCTCAAAGTTTGTGTCATTTGATTCAATACTTACACTGGTTTCAAAGATAGGGGCAGTTGAACTTCATTCACTTGGTGATTCCACCATAATATTTGTTTTGTGTGATTCGGTATGAGTTAAGTGGAGAGGGACGTAAACAATTTCTTCTTCTTTCAAGAGGAGCTTTTCTTTACCTTGGGGAAGGCACTGGCCATGCAAATCGTGTTGGAACACCACCAGACACCACATAGGTTTGTCATTAAATTTTAAACAATTTTCTAAGATCTTCCAACCTGAAAATGTAGCGAACAAACTTCACTTCTCGAGGTGATCGTGAACTCACTTCCATCATCTCAATGAATTGCATGGACCCACTATTTTCCCTTAGAGGTGAACGTTAGACAATTTCTATCCCTTCTGGTGGCATTCAGGAACACAAAAACTTGTAGGCATAGCGAAATAAAACAGACCAGATCACTGACGAAGCAAGACTTTTCCGGGGAAACATTGTCAAAACAACACACCGAGGCCCAACTAGCCTTGTTTTCATGCAACTTGTCGCGGGCAACGATCAAGTGGTCCCCTAAATTTGCATAGGGTGTTTAAAAGGACAAAAACCAACTAGGAGCAGCACATGTTTTCTGCTCTTCAAATTGGATAGATTATTTGTTTCAAGTCAGTTTGCTATGACTCATGAACTGGTCTGATAACTTTGTGCTCTTTATTGGCAAGGTTTGGTTTTATATGCCCCTCAACTTAAAACCACTCTATACATGCCAATAAAAAATAAATCTCTTACCTCTGGCATTGATGTCAACTTCACCAAGGTCCAGCAAATCTTTAACAGATGATAAGTTACCTGTAAAAAACACAGAGACAATTTTCTATATAAAAGATTTTTGAAAATAATAATTTGCACGTAAGGATAAGCAAATAACTTCTCGAGAATCAGATATCTAACATTCAAACCAAATGAAAACAGTTGAACCCTGCCTTAGTGCCATCTATCAACATAGAGTTGCCTTGTTATTATTGCCACTTTATTCAGGCCCAAGCAAAAACTACTTCAAGTTAGCAATTCACGTACAGTCCACATATCTCAGAGCAGTGTAACATCATCAGTCAGTATTGCAGCTCATAACAGAACTCATTGCTGAGTTCCAACAATAATTAAAACATCCTTTTTGACTATGATAGTCATTTACATTTTCATTTTTAAAGAATAGTCAAAACATGGGCAATAATGAAAACTCCTATTCTTTCAAAAAATTCTGCCACAGCAGAAGTACATACCACTTCTTGCAGCTTCAATGATACTTGGTCTAATAAACATCTGACCTAAAAATGATAATCAAAATAAAACAAATGAACATGATTAGTTCACAGGGTCAATAACTAAAATCAACCAATCAGATTACTCCATTGCCAGTCCGATATCTTTCAAACTCTCTTTCCCTTCTGTTTTGTATAACATCAAACATGAGCATAATTGCCTAGTTGGTTCCTAATCAGAATTGCATGCTTGAAGTTTGCAAAATAATGTTTTTTTTAGTTCATTATTGTTAGTAGTTTTTCAAAGCATTTAACAGGTACCAAGATCGGTTGCGTGAAATATTTGTCACATTTGAGGTACCAAATCTAAAACAAAACACTATCATATTTTTTTTGGCTGAATACCCTAAAACGTACAGCAAAAGCTCCTGCTGTGGAACTTTTGAGGCTGAACACCCAACGAGTTACCAAAACCACTTTTCTTAGGGTCTAGCTAGTTGTGTAATAAATCTCTTATGCTTGCCGATGAATGTAGTGGGAGTATATCGTCCTCTGGACTTTTTTGTCCGACCTTGCCGCACTTGATCCATACTGCTAAAGACCTTGGGCCGATATTCTCCCATTATGGTCCTCAAACTTGGTTAATAAGCTATATGTATTCTGTCTTGTCTAGTTATCAACTGGTATGTTGACTGTTAGATAAATGATGGTATGGTCAATATTTAGTCGAAAGGAAAATTGTATTGTCATGGAAGCCTTGAACATACCAAGGAAATATGATCAAAAATTTTAAACTAAATTGTTTTGATTTAACACCCCGGGAGTTCATTTCAAACTTGGCTCGAATGACACAGCATTTAATTGACTTCTTCAGGTTATTTGAGTGCATATCTACCACATAAGTGCTTGAGAAGTTCTTTTAAACTCTACTTTGTACATCAAAATATAATAATAATCTTAGATTTACTGTAAGTATTAAACATTGTTTTTCCATACTGATTGTTTCAAGAGGCATGATACCCATACTTTTGGATTCTGGTTCTGCTGGTCTGGTTTGCGCTCTTGACCTTAATCACAGTATTTCCTTCCTAGCAGCATGCAAAGAAAGTTGTGTCCTAGGGCTAATGAGTTATGCCTGGTCCATACCTTGAGATGAGCACAAGCATAAACACAAGCAGAAGCACACGGATGCTCACACTAGTGACATACACATGCATGCATACATCGCTGGAGAAACAAGCACTTGTGCTTATTTCACGCCAGTTCCCACATGTGAAATAAGGTAATAGGCAAGACTTTTAATTCCACAGTACCTCTCTCTACACAGAAGGGCAAATCAATAGGAACTGGCAAACTTGTAAGGCAACATGAAGAATCTCATTCCATTTGCTGTACAAATGTGTTCAGAGAACTTGCAAACGCTCTCTAGTTTCTGTTTAAATAACACGCATCTTTGATTACATCAGCAAAAAACTGCCTGAAAACACCCCCCTACGGATTAGTGTTCATTGCTTTCACAATCAATTATCTATCATAGCAGGATTGGACATGTACCCTGAAATTTTCTTGTTGAAACTACAACCCACATTTCCAAGGTTGAAATATGCCAAGTTTTTCCTTAAAAATAAACCAGGGTATACATGTCCTGAATTGACCTCTGGCATTTTTGGCCACAAAGTTATCAGATTTACAAGTGTATGACAAACATTTCAATTTAATTGGCTCACACAAAACAAAATCATGGCAAAATTCAATCTCCACAGCATTTTCCGTCAGAAGGCCTTTGATTGAAAGAATCAAAGATATTTGCCACCCAACAAGTCTTCAAAGTCATGTAAGATGACTCAAGCCATTAATTAGCACCACAGGGGAGATATTGAGTGGTTTATCCACATAACTTCCTATACCTGTTTGATATATACTTCACTGCCGACTCAAAACGAAACTCCAGAGTACAAAGTACTATAGTAAACATATTAAACATATGATAAATATATACAGCCTCGATCTGAGATTATATTGTTCATATTTATCAAAGCATGCATATGAATGGCCGCCAATTAACCTCAAATGATTACCCAAGATGCTGTAACTAACAGTCCACATGCAACACTGCGTTTAAACAAAAAACAGCCTCAAACAATCCCTCAATAGGAATGATTGGCCATTGTCTGAGGCATAAATAGGCTTAATGAGCCTTGAGGTTATTGCTTTTATTTCACTCTCGTTAGGGGCTCATGCCATGTTTTGTTTGACACAATGCCCATTCACTGAATTACAGGAATGTTGTTCGGGAACCCAAATTAAACGAATTAAAACACTTAAAACGATTTTACCTTTAATTTGCGGCCTCGCAGTAGTTCTTTCATCGAGAAATCCTTGCACTTCGGTCTTTTGCCGAATAGCAGCGATTTCGAATGCAGTTTGATCGATGTCGTTGAGAGTATTCGTGTCCGCGCCAAACTCCACCAAGATTTGCACTGCCGTCATGTGGCCATTTAAGGCTGCTAACATAAGCGCCGTCCATCCCGTTTTTTCGTCTCTATAATTAACATCTGCCCCCTTTTCAAGGAACAATTTTAAGGCCGCTTCGTGGCCATGTTGAGCCGCGTTCATTAGCGAAGTATTGAGACATGCTTGCGGGCTGTTGTGATCCACCTGCAGTGACTCGATCAAGAGAGCGGCGATCTGTACATGACCGCTTCGTGCCGCACAGTCCAAAGCCGTCGAACAGAGTTCGTTTTTAACCTGTATATCTGCTTTGTGTTGAATTAAAATCCAACAGACCATGAAATGTCCGTAATAAGCGGCCAACATGAGCGCCGTCCAACCGTAGATAGTTGTAGCGTTCAAACTTGCACCTCGTGACAATAACAAACGCACGACTTTTTCATTGCCGTTTGCTGCCGAGGAATGTAGAGCATTCACTCCCTCCTCGTCCGTCGAATCAACGTGGACACCTCTGTCTAAAAGCGCTGAAACCAAAGACAAGTTTCCCTGATCAGCACTCAGTAACAGTCTACTGATTTGGGGATCCATCCTTCGAATAATTGTCTCTCGTGTTTAGAGCCGAAAAGCAGCTGATTGAGCAGTAGTAACGTGAAATCATGGCAAACATGTTTCACAACTCTCAGCTTCGCACATATAGCTCATCTATTAAAGTTCTATCCAGCAGAAAATTCCTTGCAAAATGTATAACGCATTATCAAAACATTTTGCAGACTATCACATTCACGTTTCTGTGGTC
The DNA here is from genome assembly GCA_964020085.1 of Micromussa lordhowensis. Lineage (NCBI taxonomy): Eukaryota > Metazoa > Cnidaria > Anthozoa > Scleractinia > Lobophylliidae > Micromussa > Micromussa lordhowensis. The sequence continues at coordinate 218,144 of CAXHUQ010000094.1, read as the reverse complement.
GAGAAAAACCAACTACCATGGTTCGATGACGTCATTGACACGGTATTGCTACATCCGTTTCGTCACGCCAATCAACTTCCTGTTCTGGATTGTTCGTCTCACAATGCAATTCACGGAATTTCATCGAAAAAAACTTAACTATACCTCTACAAGATCCCAAACAAGGTTAAAGTAATTTTCATCTTTTTGTTTAAAGCAGAAAAAAATAATTTATTATGTATTTCCTAATCATCCCCTAATGTTTTCTGTGGAGTTCACTATTAAACCAAAGACGAAACATGCTGAAAAGCATTGTGATTTTAACCTTTGAATGAAAAAATAGCATAACCCTTGGTTGCAGGGGATCTATGCGGGAGAGGGGAACCAAAATGTAGCAAATGTAAACAATAGTAAACTTAAGATAACTTCTATATGACTACCTTATTTGATCTGACTTCAAATATACAATGTAGTCAGACAGACTGATAAAATTGTTGTTTTTTTTCTGGGGCTTCTAGGGGAGGCGATTGCCTAAATGGATAAAGAGGCATGTCTAAATGAGAAAAAAACACGGCATGATATTTTTTACCAGGAAAATACAGAATTTGCAAACATTGAAATTTACTTACAATAGTTATTGTTTATTTTTTATGAAGCAAAATATGGGATGGATTTCATAGTCTGATAAATAAAATTGGGAAGAGAGGGCAACAGGCAACAAAATATGAAAGATTCTGAAAATTAGTCCAGTTTGTAGAAAAGATTGAAATAGACTATCCTAATAATGAACTTCAATGTCCTTTTACGGCTATCTCGAGGCAACTTTGATGTGGCCTGATTAAATGTTTGGTTAACAATATCCCAGTCACCGGAACAACAAATTCAAACAAGTATCCAAATAAAGCTTCCTTTTGTCAACACCCAAGGTTAAAGTACATCCATAAGGTTCTGATGTTTTATTTCACAATAAAAAAGGTTGTAGCATCAATTTATCAGAATAGATTACAGGTAAAACAGTCAGTCAAACAAGACTATATAAATTACGCAAAGTTCATGAAAGTTCCAGTTCAAAAGATGACAGTGAACACCACTGCAGACTGAAGGAAGGCAAACTCTCTGAGATCTCTCTGATATCTACATCAAGCACTTCCTGCACATTAAACTTGTCATTGTAGAACACTAAGTCACACAGCTTGTTCATTGCAGTTGTAAGGGTATCACCATAAAAATTTGCCTCTTGCCATCAATACCTTATTCGCTTGGAGATAACAATGATAATAATGTTGTGTTGATGATGACAGATCTTCAGTTGAACTTATCATACTGAACTCTGCATCGACGACAGAAATGCGAGTAAAGTATCTTGGTGTACTGTTCCATGAAGTTTATAATATTTTTATTAGAGACTGTACATTTTGCATGGATAATAAGTTCAAGTTCGTCTCCCGTCAATAAACAGGTTTGGGTTGCTGAGTAGGCAAGATACCAAATCTCCTCTTCAGCGTCACTCTGTGCCGTGAGTACTTATCATCTGGAGAAAAGCGAGCTACAAAGAGAGGACATAATGTCAACATCTAGCATAGTACTAAAAAATAAATAGTCAAACAAAATTCAGAGAAAGCTTATTGCATTTTTTCTGGAATCAAAATATAAATACCATATGTACTGTAAATCAAATTTAGGATTTCTGGATATGCCAAAATTCATTTTTGTTGTACATTAAAAACCCAATTTCTCAAACCTCAAAGCGAAACAAAAATTGCTTCAACATATGAATCCTTACAGCCCTAAAAATCAATATACACTCTTCTCCATACATTTCTTCTGGTCATGGCAAGGAGAAGTCGTTTTCAGATCAAAGTCATTTCATCTTTGTTCATCATTTTCAATGAGTGATAGCGTAGCTAGGGGGAGTTATAGCAGTTAGTTGTGGGAGAGGGGACGAAAATTCACCAGCTAGGTCAGTCAGTCTACCAGTCAGTCATTAGGTCATAAACGTTTTTTGCGTTCACTGACAAGTGTATTCCACCAGAGGGATGAGTTTGCCCATAATTAATCAGAGAATGAAGCCATTGATTCTGGTGGAAACAGCTCACAGAGTAACTACCATGAATTACTGTAAAAGTGGCTCTGTCTCATAAGGACTGGGAACTACTGAATTCATAAATTTGATTGTCTGAAATCCATTTTGACCACGGCCTAGATTTCCCATCTAGACTATCATCATTTGCTGTGAAAATACTAAAATATTGACTATTTTGTTCTAAAAATAATAGTTCCATGGAAGTGCCAAGGAGCCTGATGAGAAAAAAAGTAAAGAGGACAAGCAAACTTTGTATACCTGCCAACTTTTTCTGAGATACAGGCGTGAGATTTTTATCCTGGAAGTGCTGAGATTTTTGAAGACGACATGATCATTTCCGAAGATTCCCAAAGAAGTCCGAAGTCTTCCGAAGACGTCCGAAGTCTCCCGAAGACGTCTGAAGTCTTCCGAAGACGTCCGAAGTCTACTGAAGTTGAAGTTATCGAGAAAACGCTTAGCCACAGGGACCGACGTTAGCTGATAACTTCAGCGCTATAGTTCTATAATCAAAAAGTTTTGGACTGACATGCTTTTTAAGGCAGTTGTGATATTGGTGTTTCCAGAAACGGCCATATGTACGAAAACTCGGGAGTTAGCACGTACATTTTCCCGCCTTATGAGTGACCTGCCAAATTTGCATACTGTGACGAAAGCGGAAACAGCCCTTGCAAAAAATATAAGG
>CAXHUQ010000094.1:194200-215200 GCA_964020085.1 Micromussa lordhowensis | reverse complement strand
GATGCCTGATCGCAGGTTAAGACGACAACAACTCACATTTTTCATTCAGGCGTGAGAAATTGGCCCGCAGACGTGAGACTCGTGAGTTTTCAACCCGCAGGCGTGAGAGTTGGCAGGTATAACTTTGGCAGATTTAAGTTCAGCTCATCACCGTTCACAAGCAAAATGTCAGCTAGTACCAAATTTTTCTTGTTTGCCACATAATAAACATCTTTAGTTTTTAACCAAGCTTAGTAGGTCTGTATGGGAGAATCTCGGTCATGTGTACAGACTTGACTCGGTTTGTACTCATAAACTTGGTCAAGATTTCCCATAGAGACCTCCTGCTTGGTTAATAAGAGCTAAAAATAGCCAACTTTCATGACGAAGAATCTCAATAGACTCAATTCAAACTCTGTGTTTATCCATGAAACCATAGTGCATGATAATCAATAGCTGATGATCGACATAAAATTTCCATCTATCATGGGCTCCCAAGCACTGTTTGACCAGGGCTGTGAGCACAGCAGTATAAATATTAAAGTACAGTGAGCACATTAAGCTTCATTTCTATTATTAGACAATAAAGTAACAAATGTTATTGGAAAATACTAAATTCGTGACAACCTTTTTAGCTTGCGAGTGCTACCTGAGATAAGCTTATAAACCAGTGAGAGAAAGGATGCTCCAAACATTTCAATACATGTACATGTGTAAGTATTAAAGCATAAGAGTGATCCCAGGAAAAAAGTTTAGCACTTCCAAAACCCACCATATTTCAAATTTTAATCTAATGATTTGACCAAAGGAATCACAACAGTACCTGGATGAGCAGACTTTGTTGGTTGGCCTAAAGGATCAGTTTTCTGCAAAACAGAGAACGTAAGCTTATTATTTATGGAGGATTCTTCCTGATTCTTCTAGTACGTTACCCTGGGTTCCAGAGGATATTTTTTTCTGATCGATATTTCGCGGCGAAGCTGCGTTAACGAGGCGCAAAGCGCCGAGGAGAAAAAAATTTCTGAACTGATTCTCGCATGGAAATGAGATTGCGTGCTCCTGTGACCAGAGGTTATTTTTTTCTCCTCGGCGCTTTGCGCCTCGTTAACGCAGCTTCGCCGCGAAATATCGATCAGAAAAAAATATCCTCTGGAACCCAGGGTACTAGCACGTGGGAATCATCTCAGAAAAGAAGTGAAACTGATATTGTAAATAACAGCAAGTCCTTCACAACCAAACCTAAACTTTAATTTGATCCTTAGCTTACCTTCAGCGTGTAAATACGCTTTCCTTCGTTGTTGAGGTAGTACATAAGGTGCATTTTCGCGAAAAGGAGCAACTACCAGGGACAATTATCTGATCGATACACAACAGAAAAAACTCGATCGTCCTACTCCTACATCATAACGAGGCAAGCTTTCTATTGTTCTTTTCCTACAGTTTTTGATAAATATCAATAAAATACAAGCATTAATCAGGTGAGCCCGGTTAGCTCAGTCGGTAGAGCATCAGACTTTTAATCTGAGGGTCATGGGTTCAAGTCCCATATCGGGCGCGCGGTATTTTTTTTTCTCCAAGGAAATTTTCTTTCTTTTCAAAGCAGCTTCTAATAAAAAAATAATAATAAAAAAAAAATTAGACGATACAAGCAATATTACAATTTTAATCGGATTATTTTTTCACCCACCTAAATACGAACCTTAATGTACCAAAAGACTTAACTACTGTAAAGAACGGTCTTTCACTCTTTTTTATTTTGGGGGTTATCTAGATTATTAAAGGTTGTTCTTCAACCAGCATTTTTCAGTACTTCGTCTTTGATGAATCAATGCTGCCACTTTGTTTTCCCTGCAAACCGTAATAATGGCCTCAAACCAACACAAGTTCATTTTCGTGACACAAAAGGTTACCATAGCAATAACATATGCGATAATTATTAATTTTGGCTTTTCAAGCGATAAGTCAAGAACGAGTCAAAAAGTTGAATCTTGACATTACATGACTGACACGCTAATCACAAATTATTCATTAACAAAACATGAGGTGTTACCGAACTTATTGAGGGAAAAAGAACTCAAAACTAAAATTACAGGACATACTGTCGCCATAGTAACTTGCGATCTCAAGAAAATCTTTCGGCATTTGTTTGAAGCATTTATTGTAGCTTAAACGGAAAATGAAAAGTAGTGTATTAATCTTTCAAAGTGGAAGTCCGGCAAAAATGCTGTAATCTGTTGCTAGCCATCTTAACTGACAGAATGATCAGCCCAGTAGACATCCACACAAGCAGCCTAGAGGTTTTAAGAATAGTGATTCGACTCCTTACTCCAAAATAGTCATTGCTGGCTTCTCAATATAAAGTTTTATATGGGGATTGGAGGCTCTGCCCCAAGGTCCAATCCATCACTCTTTTGTATACCATTTTGACAGGAAAGGTACCCCTTTTATTGAAAAAAAGTTCGGCTTTCTCACATCATTGCATCCCTTTGCTAAACCCTTGGAATGAAGTTAAATATTACTGGAGAACATCAAGCATTTTACCATAAGTAAAGTTCATCATCCTCAACTACATCTTCATTCATAAGTGCACTGCTAGTAGCTGGTAGGCCTGTGTCAAAATATTGCCTTTCTCTTTCTTCACGGTTCTTCAGTCCTAAGAAATGAAAATTTTCGTTACATCTGACATTTTTTAAACACTATTTTTGATGAACACGTCTGATCCACTAAACTTACTTTTCAAATATGATGACTGCCCTTTTCTGAAGTTGGTGGATAAATCTTGTAGACTCACAGCTAAGGATGACATGACATTTCTTAGAAGCCGTTGTTCTTGTTTTGAAGCATTTCTACTTTGTCTTCCTATTCTTTGAATGGAGCCTTGACATTGATGAAACATCTAAATACATACAAATTCGGTCAGCTTTTATCTATATTTTCCACTTTTGTAATTAAACTGCGCAGCCATAGGCTGGGCGGTTTCTTGCTTTGCAATCGGTTTATTTTATTTTACCATAAGAGATTTTAACCAGAAAAACAAGCATTTTCTATTCAGTTCATGTTCACATTGGACTAAATGGCAGATATCCCTACCCTTTCATATACTTCAACTTGTGAAATCCCTACCCTTTTATATACCTGAATTGTGAAAAAGGTGTCCCTTTCGGGCAGAGACTTCCTGTATAGGCCATTATAGGGAGTTACAGTGTGAGTACTCCAACCAAGGCCACCCAACAAAAAGTTCCACAAATTTATCAAATAAAAATCGCGGCAGTTAACAATAGTTTTCCAGCAAATTAACTTTGTAATCAAGCTGTATATCACAAAGGCAACAGATTTGTGGTCATGTTGGACAATTTGTTAGAAAACTATTGTTAACCTCCACGACTTTCATTCGTTAAATTTGTAGAAAATTTTGTTGGGTGGCCTTGGTTAGAGTAGTCGCACTGTAAGTACCTCTCCTGAGAAATGACTTGAAATTAATTAACTCACAATATCAGACCTTTAGAGTAGAAAATTATCTTTATTAAACCATTGTATGTAGGGTGATTACCTTAATTTAAGAAGGCAGTGATGCATGCAACAGAGAGGTAGAGGGTTTTTTGTAGGAATCCTTTTTTTATATACATAGGTGGCTTAAAAATGTACTTTGTGTAACAGGTATTGTTACCGGTATATGGCTAGCTCCATGCGCAGGCAACATAAACCAAATGCTGTGCTGTGATTGGCTACCCACTTGGGATTACCCGCTGTGCCCCACAAGGAAATAGTGTTCTTTTTCCGTATAATAAATCCTTTATTGACCAAGCCTGTTCAGTCAAGATGGCAGGATATTGACCTTGTTCTTTTTTGTGTGTGTATGGACCTTGACTCCATCTCAGTCCGTAAACATGAAAAGAAAAAGAAGAACTTGGCCAAAATCCAGCCATCCCATCTTGACCTCACACTTGGTCAATAACCCACACATATTGTGCAGTTCTAGAAAATATCCATAACACATACAACCAGCCAATGTATTCCGCCTTTGATGGTCATTCATGCTAAGGGCTAGCGGTTGTCTCAAATGTCATATAAACAGGAATTTTCAAATGCATGGGACTTCAAACCACAAAACCTTCTGTGGGTATGGGGGTATGGATTCTTCCAGAAAAACACATTCTTAATCCATTTCCTCACTTGCATCTGCAAATATGTAATATTTATATTTTACACTTTGGGTTTTTAGTGTTAAAGACTAGTCTTGCCCTTTGGTTCTGGGAAGTTTATAACTGAAAATAACACACAAAACTAAATTGTGTGATTCTCAACAATAGAACACAGAAAGCGTTTTCTTTCTTTATCCTCCACCCAGATTATAAATTCTTACTATCAATTTTATTTTGACAAGAAGAACAGTATTGGAAAATATAATTATGTTTTAAAATAACCTTGAAAGATAAAAAAACTTAGTTTTAAATTTAATTAACCATTTCTTTTGTATCAAATGTACAAATTAATATGAAACAACCTAAAGACGATCACATCTAATGATGGATACAAGTTAATATAACCATCATCACGCTTTTGTTATTACAAGAGCTAACAACATAATAATTACAACAATAGCTAAAAAGATTATACACAACATCTTCCGAGAGGCTTTTTGGTGCTTTTCACCCTAAAAAGTAAAAAACAAGAAAGACATTTCTCATCTGCAAGGAATTTCAAATTGAAAGGTAGGTAGGTGAAGTCTGCATACGAGCCAAGTGGCCCATCAGTCCGGAGCTTATCCCAGTTTCAGTAGCATGAAGCAACTAGGAGTATTTCTACTCCCCCTGGATGGGATGCTTGTCCATCGCAGGGTTACCCCCCAGCATTAAAATTGCCAGTACCCTAATACACCTGGGTGGAGAGAGGCACTGTGAGAGTAAAGTGTCTTACCCAAGAACACAACACAATGTTGCCGGCGAGGGCTTGAACCTGGACCGCACTTAAATTGAAAGACTAAGTTAAAAAACTTGGAATTACCAGGTATGATCATGGATAATATTAACAGTTCTCTCACTCTAAAAGTCAAATGTCCCAACTATTAAAGGGAAAAGTATCTTTTCAACTTTGAATGTAGGTATCACAATGGGTCAACTGTGCAAAAAACAAAGTGCAAGCAAAAGAAGCGCCACAAAACATGAACCTCTCAAATGTCTCTCCTGTACACCCTTCTGGAACCAATCCATCTGAGGCCAATAAATGAAATAGCACGGACTTTACCAGACATTCATTTTCTGGGAGGTCACTTTTGGATTTCTGATTGAGAGTCTAAAGGTGGGTCTGGATTAGGGGTTCAGACAGGAGGACCTAGTTCTCTCAGCCCAAATCACGGAGATGTTGTTGTTCAATATAACCCTTGGTACAATGTGGCATTTCCTTTATACACCAGAACATAACAAAATGCCAGTGAACCACAACAGAGACATCCCTCAAAAACCACACAGGGCCATGGGTACCTATTGTTCTTAAGTCACTCACCCCTGGTCATATCATTTTTTACTGACCTTTCTGAGTTGCTCCAAGCCCTCCTCGACTTTAACTGCTGCTTGTTCTACATTGTAATCTATTCTATCCAATATTGAACCCTGTGGAGAAATAACGTTACAAAAATAATGTCCGGTTCATCGTCATTAGCTAACCAGGAACGAAGACTGTTCACACAGATTGCCATTTTTGATGGTAGTTAACCAAGAGCACTTCTGCACTTTCCTTTACATGCTGCTAATTTCACTTACTGCAGTATATTAATATATTTTCAGTATTGTCTCTATTGAAAAGCTACTGTTATATCAGACTGTTTTAAAAGCACACAATTACATGTATTACTCTGTTACTACGAAACCTAAGAGGCCTCTAAGACTGAAGCTGAGAAATTTTATACCTAATATAACATGGCACTACAAAAAACACCATTATCTTTAGTGACTATGGACATAACATAAATAACAAAAAACTGTATAAAATTTGATAAATTGTGACACTGCTGTAGTCTTACATGCAAATTTAAAAAAATGATAATATTAAATTTTGAGACTGAATCACATTTAAAACTCTTGTCTCTTTCCTGGCAGATGGAAATGAGTGTGTAACCAGATAACTTTGCTTTCCTCAGCTTAACAACAATGAATAAATTTTTATATTATTCATTTTTACAGTCTGCTGTCGCAAGTATATAATTCAGTTTTGATTTGCTGCAAGTTAAAATAAAACAATATCAGTTTACAAAATGCCCTTGTGACATAAAGCATGACAGACAGACAGACTTTTGTTCCCTTTTCACAGTCACAGAACTTCTTAAAAAATAACACCCCTTTCATGGGTAGCTAATTTAGCCAAGGCTACAAACTTGTACCAAATAAGAATCTTAGATACAGGTGTAGCAAGTCCAATTTAAAACTAGAAAGCTTGTTTAGATGGTTCCGCTCAAAAAGTTCAAGCAATAAGTGCAAAAACATTTTGGTTTAAAGTGTTAGTGAATTGTCTGTTTTAATTAAAATATAGACAACTTCAAATTCAGTTTTCTCTCACAGTCAGCTCGAGATCTTAGTCTTGATATGTTCTTCTTAACTGCATTCAAAATATTCCCATGTTAAGAGCTTTATTGGCAACCTTACTTTTTCCATTAATGCTGGAATGTTCAACAGGAACCGTCTTAATATTAATTTTGACTAACCTGTTCTACAATCATGGTAGCAAGATCCCTGAAAATTTCATTAAGTTCTGATATTGATTGCACTATGGACTGGATTTCCTTTTCTCTCTGCTCTATTATAGCTGTGTTCTCTTCAGCGAGTCTCATCTGGTCAGACGTAAAGCCCTGTGAACAAAAACAAGATGTATGCTGGAATCCCAATATTTCAAACTCTGATTTTTCCCCCCAATTTTTGAACCTCTCAACTATTCAAAGCAATGGTCTGTTCCTTAGCAAAACGTTTACAAGAAATTTTAAAAACCAATTTCTCTTCCCCTAAGTAGTTCAAAAAGTGGGGATTCCACTGTATCATAGAGTGACAACAATGACTATTATTTAAAAACAATAAACTTTCATGCCTCTTGCTTGGAAGGAGAGGGGGTTGGGGGTCAAAGAAACAAAAAAATAAAGCGGCTGTGCTGGCCAAAGCATGGAAAGTATATTGGAAGTACATGTATGTTGACTGACACGATGGTGACGACATCTTGGTATTGCGCCAGTTACATTCGTGGTTAGGTGTTATCTTTTCTCCTACCAGCTTCTTTGCGAAGAACCAAACCTGCACATTGTTATTTATTATGCAATGTTAACTTACTCTATCGTAAAGTTCATCATCCTCAACTACATCTTCATTCATAAGTGCACTGCTAGTAGCTGGTAGGCCTGTGTCAAAATATTGCCTTTCTCTTTCTTCACGGTTCTTCAGTCCTAAGAAATGAAAATTTTCGTTACATCTGACATTTTTTAAACACTATTTTTGATGAACACGTCTGATCCACTAAACTTACTTTTCAAATATGATGACTGCCCTTTTCTGAAGTTGGTGGATAAATCTTGTAGACTCACAGCTAAGGATGACATGACATTTCTTAGAAGCCGTTGTTCTTGTTTTGAAGCATTTCTACTTTGTCTTCCTATTCTTTGAATGGAGCCTTGACATTGATGAAACATCTAAATACATACAAATTCGGTCAGCTTTTATCTATATTTTCCACTTTTGTAATTAAACTGCGCAGCCATAGGCTGGGCGGTTTCTTGCTTTGCAATCGGTTTATTTTATTTTATTTTTTTTAGTCATGTCGGGGAGCAGACCCAAACTCCCACTCACGGCCAATTGTCTTCACTGGATGATGTCATCATCAGCCAATTACAGGCCATTTCTCAGCTCTTTTCGTCATATCCCCCCTCAAGAGGGTTTTGTCAAGTTAGCGAATTAACTGTTTACACAAAAAAATGGTGGCCAAAGGGAGAAAATGTTAATTTGATCCAACTTGGACCAAAATCCTTCGGCGATGGGCGTCAGGACATTTGCAAGGATAAAGCATCTAATTTGGGACCAGCTGCTGGATAGTAAGGCTGAAATTATCCAGAGTTAAGCTGTATTTTGTTTTGCGTGCAAAACAGAACATTTTGTAATCTGGAATGTTTGCATTGTTTCTGTTCACTTTCAAAGGGAATATTCAATGCGCTAAAAAGGTATTACGTCTGGCCATGGAATAAATGTAAGATCGTGTATAGTTCGCCAGAAGCAATGGTGGAATTTTCTGGGGAAAAAAAGTTAAAACTTAGCCTTAGTGCTTGTCAAAAACCCATATGTAAAATATTATATTGAAAGGTCAAGGTATTTTTTCATTAGATGTAAACAAAATTCTCCGATTACAAGTCACGCTAAACTCGCGCTATGCAAAGAATGTAATCAGATACTCCTTTTTTCGTATATTTGCTGAAGGGTAGGAGAGTCACGTTTCGCAGACAAACCGCGTTTTTCTAAAGCGCGGTTTACAACCGCACCGCGGTTCTTGTTTATACTTAAGTTTGTGTCTGAAATTAAGTGTCTATACATAGCATAGCATAGGATGCATGCATAGCAAGACAGATGCATGAAAAACTGACATCAATTTGTTAAATTTTCAACTCTTTTCTTGGTGTCGGGAAATGCAATCAGGTGTTCAAACACGGGTGACATATATGAAGTTACCACGAAAGAGCTGTTCTCATTGGATGATATCTTGTCCACTGCTGGTCACTCACAAATATTACAGAATGCCATCGTGCCCTACACTTTGCTAGGATCTGTACATGTATCTATTAAATACTGCTGGGTAGAGACCTCTGCAAGAGGAAAATCTCTTTAATTTCTATTAGCATGGTCATCGTATTTTATTATACTATTTAAAGTGTCTATCAACCTGTGTTATTTCCTTGGTTGTTATTTCTATTGTCTGTTCTTCATCCACACTGTCATCAAGGGTTGGTCGGTTCAGATGACGGTCATGGAGAGTGGACAGTTCTTGCACTAGAAAAATTAAAATTGATCATATCTACATGTAAATCTCTTCTGACTTAATACTATTACCCGGTATACTATTATGACAATTCACTTTTTCACAATTCATAGCTTATCCCTCTCAAGTGTGTTGTCTTAGGTAATACCCAAACATTTCAATGGAGTGCATTTGAAGTCCTAGGTGGAAAGAAAGGTTTCTGTACACAGTGCAACACAGTGACCCCAGACACATCACAGAATCCACAACCTAATCATTAGGCTACTTACAACTGCTTCCCATACATAATAATACACTTTATAAAAAGCCAAACCTTTAAAACTTACTTCTTTGTTTTATTTTTGTAATTTCATACTGAATCTGTAAGAGAATTGAAATAGTACAATGTTAGTCAAATAAGCAACTAATTGTATACCATTATGACAACAGATGAAAGGTAAGCGTTTCACTATCTATTTATAATAGACAGGGAGAGCAGCAATTTCTCTCAGTCAGTAATCAGAATGTGACTTGTGTGTTTCTCTGACATAAAAGAATATTTGGTCAAGTAACTTAAGATCTCTCCTTTGAAACTTTGCGCATGATCTAATATTCAACAGGGTCCCCAATAGGTTTTTCAGGATTTGGGATTTGGCTTATTTCAAGGCCGGAATTCGGGACTTTGAAGGAAAAGGGTGACGAAATTCGGGATTGTAATTATGACCGGGACACAGGATTTGGCGATTTCAACAGGCGGGAATTGGGAAATGTCGCTTTAAAGAAACCGAGATTCGGGAATTCCAGAGACTGAAATATGCAAAGAAAATCAAGCTGTCATCTTAGCTCATCTTATTAAGCCATGGGTGACCAAAGCGTACTATAAGAGTTTGTATGGATTTAAAATTCAAATTTTCTCTGTTTTTCCTTTGAAAGCTACAATACAGTGATGTATACTCTTTAGACGTGTCAAAATCGCTCAAATGGCTTACAGAAGCGTTTTGGCAACATAAAAAGGACACTACTTAGAGAGGTTTCGAACTTTATTGTAGCTTTTCAAAGGAAAATTTTCCCGGTCGGGATGGCGGGATTGAAGAGCCCTATTGGGGACCCTCATTCAAGTTAGTCTTGCACTGTTTATTTTTAAGATTTGATTACCACTTTTTAAGATGTTTCTGATGTGTACTTTAATGTCTGATAAATATCTTGGCATATTAACTACAGGTACTTATTAACCAAGAGTGAGGTCTTTATGGGAAAAACTCAGACTGAGACCTTGCCATAATGACCAAGCAATAGTACTAGTGAGGCCAATACAGCAAGGCCAAGGTATGAGATTTTCCCATAAAGACCTCACTCTCAGTTAATAAGTTGTTTATTATATGGCTTTTTGCTTGGCTTTTGCAGGCCCATCATCGGCCTGTGGGCATTACAGGAGAATAATGCCCTAGTATTAGCCAATCAGAGCACGCGTTATATCAGCTACAAATGCAAGCCATATAACAATAACTACTTATTAACTGAGAGTGAGGTCTTTACGGGAAACTCTCAGACCGAGCATTTGTGAGGTCAATACGGCAAGGCCGAGGTTTGAGGTATTCCCGTAAAGACCGAACGTTCGAGGTTAATAAGTTGTTTATTATATGGCTTTTTGCTTGGCTTTCGCAGACCCGTAATTGGCCCGTGGGCATTACGGGAGAATAATGCCCTAGTATTAGCCAATCAGAGCACGCGTTAGATCGGCTACAAACCCAAGTCATATAATAAAACTTATTAATGACCATGTCTATACTTCAACTGACACTGGCACATGGTGAAGTACTATGATATTATGAGTGAGTTATAAGGAATATGGAAAAAAGACCCTGAAACCTAAACTGATCACTTGTCAAGTAAGCGGTTTACTTATGAAAATAAAGCAATTAAAAAAACATACCTCCTCCAAAACATCAACCCTTTAAAGAGAATGAAATAGAAAGGAATTACTAACAGTGTTCAGTTATCCTGATTTTTTCAAACCCTCAAATAACCTGATTACTTGAAGCATTTTTATACACACGGGGAGCGCCGTTACTTTCGGAATTCTACAGCCAGTCTCTTTGTTGTTTACTGAGTTCAAATGTAAATCAGGTTCCTTCGGCACTGATATTTACACTAGAGGAAAACCTTTCAATGATTAAACGAAACGAAAATATACCCACCATTGTGGAGGTAACGAGCCAAGTCCCCCAGCCTGAACTCCGAGCTCTAAATCACTCGTTCTTCTAACAAGGGCAACTGTATCATCGTCCTGTTCAAACCAAACAAAACAAAAACCTGTCAAAAACTGTCGTTCGTCTAGTATTATCGCGAGTCACTGCACTGAATAACACGGTGTATGGTGTATGTTTTCACAGTACCCCAGGACTATCACTACGTACACCAGAGTCACCCAACGAATACGCCTTGAAACGACTAATTTCAGTGCGAAGATTTATGTAAATCTCCGTTAGATTCCTAGTAGCCATCACTTCGCCAACATTCCATCGATTTCTTGATTCAGGAGTGTCTAGGTTACTTGAGGAGAGCCTGAAAGATTCCTATAGTCGATGACAAGAGCGAAGAGATCACAAATCCGCCATTATTCGCACAGCTGCAATATTCGTCCGTGGGAGGCTGGGCAGCGTACATCCTCATTCTTTCACGGCGATTTCCGAAGATCACCGGTAACGAGTTCGTGTCGGATCGGAAACACTCGTTCCGACTGCAAAATATCGTGTCAATCTTTTCATTTGGATTATAGAGGAGGTCCTAGAAATGTACTAAAATGAACCAAACTTACAACATCGTTCCAAAAGCTGCCTGGTCGGATGCGATATTGAAGATGATTACTCCTGAATTGCAGAAATAAATCGTAATGTGATCGTCGGACAAGTTTTGTCATGATCAAGCTATACTTGAACCCGGGTTAGAAATAGCTTTGGCTGTTGATTTTGGCCCAAAACGCGAGTTCCCATTGTCATTATCACCTTAATCTAATCACATGTCTTGCCGAAACTAGCCTCTTATTTTTTTAGGGGCACAAATTACAACTCGTTCTTCCATAGGAAAAACAAAATTTTCAAATCAGGTCCGCGCGCTATTGTCTCCAATTGGCACCAGTCGATCACTTTAACACCAGTTAAGGGTATCAGCTTGGAAACAGGTGCAAACGAAACTAGCAATTACTGCTGGTGTATATGTTTATGAAACGTTTACAACCGTAAACTTTTAAGTAGATCACTATTGTTGTTTGCGCTCTTTTTCGGAAAGCGAAAAATAAATCCCTGTCGCGACTCGACAAGTCTCGATTTTGCCAGGGTTTTATAAACAGTGGTAGGTTTTGGCAGCAATTTCTGGCGGATAATTAACTTTGTAGTTTTTTTTTCACCTTGGTTGCCAGACGCAATTGTCAGGTCAGATTTCCGGTCTGCGGTCAAGTCTTGTCAAATGTAAAATAAAATCACATTCAGGATGCGACACTGCATTCACAGACATATTATTTCTTTGGAGTATGTGCAGTTTTTTAGAGAAAGCAGCTCTCTCAGATTGCCCAAGGTCCCCGAAATGAAGGGAAAGAAAACTTCAAATGTTCCTGCTGATATAATGCTAGGGGAAAATCAAAATTGGGGTTAAGCGATAGTAAAATTCCGGCATTTGCCATCCATTTATGAGGGGTATCGAACGGGTCTTTGCGAGCATTGCGTTTATTTTTGTGAGCAGCTGCAGTAGTGATCAAATTTGCCCTGCGAGCAGCGAGCAGAAAATACCTGATGGTGATCAGCGAGCACTTTGGAAATTTAACACACGCAGCAGATAATAATTTTATTGCCAAAACCCATTTTTACTTGAATTACATGGTGAATGAATGAATGAATACCTTTATTTAAGTGTCAACTTGAATAGCAGTAAACAACTACTAAACAACCACTAAATGGGGACACTATATGGATAGGTTTATCAGTTCCACTGAAATCGTTTCAATTGAAGCCCAATTTAAATCCCAGACAGTTATTTTTCTTTAGTTTGGGATTAAAATGACAGCAGAACTATCAAGGGTTTAGGGTTTTTAAACTATCAACAATTCTGTACTGAATCGAATATTTTAGCGACAGTAGACACAATGTCGCCTAACATTATTGCACAAAAGCGAAACATTTTCAGTGCAAACTTGAGCAAAACTAAAACAGAATGTGAATCAATACGTACGGTGTTTCTTAAGTCACAATTTGCTTGTTTTGCTGGTATTTTATCGTGTTTTGCTTCTTGGAGCCCCGAATAATGTTATCCCGGGTAGGGGAGTTGCCACTAGGAGCGCATTTACAAAGCAGGTAGGGTTACCCTGGTGCTAGGGTAGCCCTGATGCTCAGCTAGGGTTATCCCAGGGTAACCCTGCCTGCCTTGTGAACACGTCCATGACAAATAGAAAACGGAAAAATGTGGGACTGCTGGGGTAACCCTACCTCCTTGTAAACAGGCCCTAGCCTGACTTTAAAAGCTAAAAGTTAAAAGCGGCCCAGACTTTGAAGAGATATGTTTTTTGGTGATATAATCCCTAGGAAATGTAAACAACGTGGCATGAGTTTCGGTCTCGATGATCCGGCGGCAAACCGTGTTTCCCACTGATTGACTGAAAAAGATTCAACGCAGTGAAGCTGCAATAAAACGAGGAAACATGTTTCTAGAAACATTAGCGCGGACATGTTTCCCCAACTCCAGCGTCCCCTAGTTTTGCCCGATGACACGGGAAGCATTGTTTCCAGCATCAATTTGTGTTTCCAAGATGCAAATTATGCTTCCGCTACAGGGCAGAGAATTTTAACAAGAATCCGAGCATGCAAGCAGTTTGCGAGCACGGGTGAAGCGGGCAATTCGCACAAAGGCCAAATTTTGCGAGCACTTACAAATTGAATGGGACAATCGATACCCCTCATTCTCATCTCTATTCAGAGATCAATCAAAACGACCACTGCAGATGCGAAACGGGAACTGTGCCATTATTCAGACTTTTCTTACATGCAACTGAGGTATAACCTCCCCACCTGGATTCAGTTTTTTTTTCTGAGTCTTTGGATGATTTTCACGTTAATGCATGTATTTGTGATTTAAAATTCGTCAATCGACGAGATGCAGATTGATCCCTTGTATTTTTGGATCCTATCATCTCAATGCTTCAGGCTGTCATATGAAGCACGCTTGAGCTTTCGCGCTCAGACTTGAATGGCTGCAACAAAGAGTTCCGTGAACAAATATTTCTTGGCCTTGCCAGCTTTTTTTATTAAGAAAAAAATAGTGGTGCCGTGCCAACACGGGAGTGTGCGTGACAAGATTAGGGAGTGTGCGTGACAACGTTGGGTTCCTACCATGAGCCGTCTGTTTCATCGCGTTCATTGACAGGCTTTTCTTCCGATTGTGGATGTAAAGCTCCTGGATGTGCCCGATTTGAGAGAACTTATCCGGATAACAATAACATTCATCTGCTATATATCTGTTTAATACTAGTTTTATAATTAATCTAATGATTTTATTGGAACTTTGCCTCGAACTCTTGTTTTAAAAGCGCCTAGACTTGTTTTCCCGCCGAAACCGATCGCAGAACGTTTTGTTACACGACATTCCAAGGGTCCTTCAAAAACAAGACACTTATTGTTCATTGAAGTTCAGCTTTTATGATTACCGTCTTTTTTTTGATTGGCTGCAAGCCACTGAAAGGGAGTATTTACGTTGATCCTCAAGTGGCGAACACATTTCCATAATAGAAGTCGGCATATTTGCACGTGTTGAAGATTTCGCGCGTGTTCCTTGTCACCAAATCAATGCAAGATGGAGGATACGAATGGTGGTGCAAGCGGCAACGAAAAACCGAGCAATCATTGGGGAAACGATGAATATCTGTCCCGAGAAGCGAGAGACAACACCGCCGACAATCTACTTTCGAATGAAGAAGGTCCGCCGGTCGAGAGGAAGGGAAGTTTGGTTGGTTTGCAACGAAAACTCGGTCTCGTCAGTGGAATCTCTCTCATTGTGGGCACTATGATCGGTTCGGGAATATTTGCTTCGCCTCGCTATGTCATGGAAAACAGCGGCTCTGTGGGACTGACATTGATCGTTTGGAGCTTGTGCGGTGTTCTGGCGATGTTCGGAGCGCTGTGTTACTCCGAGCTTGGCACAATGATCCCATTATCCGGAGCGGAGTATGTTTACCTGCTCGAAGGGTTCGGCCCGCTGCCTGCATTTCTCTACTCCTGGACATCTGTCATCGTGCTTAAACCTTCGCAAGTTGCTATCATCTGCTTGGCGTTTGGAGCTTACGTGATCGAGCCTTTCTTCCCTGGTTGTGGTGACAGAGAAGATTTGCAGCCCGTGGTAAAGTTGTTAGCTGCGCTTGCAATCGGTGAGTGGGAATTTACTACACAATAGTATGCACAACTTTAGCTCGTAATTAAAGTCACTAACGTGGATAACACTCGTCTATGTTATGTTATTTAGCTAAGTTAAACCGCGGACAAATAAAGCGATAGCTGTGTAAACAGAGCATCACATCTCTCGTGACACACTGATACGAACAACTGATTTTGCTACGTTTCCTCCCATTTGATGTAACTTAAAATATTCATTCGCTCATTTCATGTCAAAGATAAAATCTTATCATATTTTACGACACCGTTAGAGTTTATAAATTATACACGACTGCGTTTAATTCTTTGCGAAAGGTACTTGAAACACAATTAAAGAACACAAGATGTCGTGTGACTCTCCAAGATATTGTTACAGAATGTTGCACGATAAGACGCCGTTTTTGCATGACCATACACGACCACAAGGTTCGTTGCGAAATATGTTTTTGTAAGTTACGGTCTGCGTCACATTCTTGTATGTAAATTGACTTGTTTTGTACTGTACTCCATGTCCCGTTGATTTGAATACGAGATATGTTGTCTACCTTCAGTTCCTATCATTGCGTTAGGTTTTTCGGCTTTAAGGTTTTGGTCACTTTTTTGATCGGTTTTTGCTCTTAATCCGGTTTTTCGGTTTAAGTGGCAGTTTTTCGGTTGAGTTCCTTTTCAGCATTCGGTTTTAGGGTTTTTGATGATAAGGAAACCGGTTTTTCAGTTTTGTTTCTTTCTTCAGTTTCCTGAATTTGCAACCAAATTTGGTGCAGATGTGTTTGCTGTACATGAATCAGAAGAGATTCTTTAATTGCAGCTTGGAATGTGTCCCACATGTACATATCTCGAAAGAGAGACTATGATCAAAATAGACCATCTTCTCTTACCTCCAAGTTGAAGGGAATGTCAGGTTTCTTTCTCAAATGAGGTTCTACCTAGAAATAGGCATTTGTAACATTTAATTGCCATTTATTGGAAAAATCTACCAGTCGAGGGGTTAAGAGTAATAAAGTTGACAATTCTGATTTCGAATGATTTTTCTACTCAACTCATGTGTTTGTTCCTTTATTTGGTTTAACAAGGATAAGATGTTATTTTTATAGGAGCTGGATTTTGGTCAATGGGCATGAGTAGACAAAACAGGAATGGCCTTAGACATTTGATTGGACCTTTGCACCTTCCAGTGAGAGTCCTTAAAATCTTTTTGCCATTGATTGACATGTTTAACAGGAGTTGTCTACCCGGTTGATTTTGTCCCGTTTTTACCTACAACAAATTCTGTCTGCATTACCTTGTAAAGATTTTGCTGTTTCAAACAACATTGTCAAAGTATGACAAGCCACCCATATTTGTTTAGCTTACTGTTCCTTTCAATAACATGTGGACTCTAAAATTCAAAGCAACAAATGCGTTTTTCGCTCCTGTCAATCAAACGTTTGTCGGCTCCTCCCAGCTTCCGACTGCTGCCAAGCACGCGGTAATCAAATTAAATCATTGAGCAAGTTCAGACAACATATTTGGAAGATGGAAGGAGCCAATGAACATTTGATTGATGGTAATTGTCAATTGAGCTTTGAGCTTCCCATGTTACTGAAAGGTGCAGTAATGTGACAGCGGAACACACTCGTCTTAGATGAACAGTTTTTCTCAGTGCAGACTGGTCTTGAATCTTCCTGTATTGTTTGTGTGCCAAAAATATCTTTTTTTAAAAGCAGCATTTAATCCCTCTGAATGATAATTTAATTTTGGCTAATAAAGTAGTTTAATTGGATTTCTTTCTGTTTAGGGCAAAACAAGTCTGATCATAAACAGTGCTATACAGTATTCACCTTCCCCCAAGGGCTTATTTGTTTTCTTCAACTTTTTTTTTGGGGGGGAGTGATATTAAGTAAGAGAGGGAGAGAGGGGAGAATTTAAAAAGTAATAATAATTCAGTGACAAAAGTTAGTGCTCATTACAATAGATGAACCAGATGTTTCAATATTAATGTTATGCAAGTTCTGACCCTGTTATTGGACAACTCCAAAAACATATTTGTTTCCTCAAATTGATTGTGGTCTAGGTCATGGCTGTATGCCATACCTTCTTAGGAAGGAGTGAGACAGATTAATAACCTAAAATTATAGATTTTTTAATGGCAGTTAGTAGTTGCTTGAAAATGTTCAGTGGTAGATATAGCTGAGAGGCTGAGTAGGCTGGGATCTGCAACCTCCTCCCTTAGCCTGAATTGGACAGAAAGTGTTTTGGGTCCATACCTTAATTTATTAAAGTCGTGAAGGGCCAGAAAATTGTTTGGCCCTTACCCCATAAGGAGGGCTGGATCATCCACTAAAGCTGGTTAGAAAAGTATTGAATTTTCTAATTTTCTAATTGAATTTTCTAATTTTGAACAATTGAAATAACTACCAGAAATTTGAGGGGGGGGGGGGGGATATCGATTTCAATAGACATTCCTGAAAAAGTAAATTTCAGAAATTTTACTATAACAACACTCAAGGTTGTCTATTTTCCCTAAAACTTCGGAAAAATTTTGTATTGCAGTCTCGTATTGTTCTCGCCCCCTCCAGAGGGCGGGAAGGAGTGACCCTGGGAACGAGCCCAGTTCAGCACCGAACCGCTTGACAGTCAAGTTATTCATGCGTCTGTCCTGTTATTGATCATAAATTTCGTCATCACATTGACAAAGTAAAGCACTAAAGGATTTTAAAATGAAAAATCACCGGCAACAGACGGATTACAAGCAGAATTTTATAAATATTTCTGGAAAGAGCTGCACGCAGATTTGATACGCAGTTTTAACTTTGCCTATGACAATGGGTCATTATCGATCTCTCAAAGAAGAGGAATAATCACGCTCATTCCGAAACCAAATAAAGATACCGCCTTACTCGATAACCTCAGACCGATATCATTGCTCAACACCGATTACAAAATTCTAACTAAAGCTATCGCAAAAAGGTTAGAAAAAGTTTTACCAAAGGTAATAAACCCGGATCAAACTGGATATATAAAAAACCGGTATATCGGTGAAAACATCCGTTTAATTTCCGACATTATGACGTACACAGAAGAGGAAAATATTCGAGGTATCGTTCTTTTTATAGACTTCAAAAAAGCTTTTGATACCATTGAATGGGACTTCATTAACTGCTGTCTTAAAGCTTTTAACTTCGGACCCGACATTCAAAACTGGGTCAAAATCTTGTACAATGTCTCCAGCTGTATTGTAAATAACGGATTTGCGTCTGAATTTTTTCCCTTTGGAACGTGGTGTTAGGCAAGGGTGTCCCTTGTCTGGGCTGCTATTCGTAATTGGTATAGAATTACTCGCAAGAGCTATCAAGAACGACGACAACATAAAAGGCATTAATGTAGGTGAGAAAGTGATTAAAGTCTCTTTATATGCAGATGACACTACTGTTTTCGTTCGGGATCTTGATTCCGTTGCTCATTTACTAACTTTACTTCAAAAGTTTAAAAATCTTTCCGGTTTGGAAATCAACACAACACTGAAGGAATGTGGCTCGGCAGGTGGAAGAACAAAAGCGATATGCTTTTCGGCTTTCGCTGGCCGCGGGACCCAATAAAAGCTCTGGGCATTTTCTTTTCGTATGATAAAAACAAAACCAATGAATTAAATTTTGCAGAGAAAATCCGGAACTTAGAAAAGACCCTGAATAATTGGAAAAAAAGAAATCTCACACTTAACGGAAAAATCAACATAGTCAAAATGTTCGGACTTTCTAAATTAATTTATAACGCGTCTGTTCTTGTCATACCTGAACACTTTATCAAAGAAACTGAAAAACTAATTTTTGACTTCATTTGTGATGGGAAACCGGCTAAGATAAAAAAGTCTACCATCATAGGAGAGAAAAAACAAGGCGGACTCAAGATGATCGATTTTAACATTATGAATAAAGCATTAAAAGTTGCTTGGATACCACGTTTACAAACCAGGTCTGACGCATCGTGGAAAATCATCCCTGAAGCCGCGCTTGAAAAGCTTGGCGGAATTTAATTTCTTTCACAATGCAACTACGACGTCAAGTTCTTGCCATTTGACAACCTCCCAGACTTTTATAGTGACATCTTAAAATACTGGCAAAACACGAGATTTGCTTTTCAAAAGAATACTTCCCCCCGCAACGAAATAATCTGGAATAATCACAACATAATAATAGATGGTAAGGCACCTTTTTATAAAAGCTGGCTAGAAAAAAAACATTCTACGGGTTGAAGATCTCCTTGACAATAACGGTAACTTCCTTCCTTTCAACCTTTTCTCTGAAAAATTTCATCTTGAAACCCCCTTCACTCTTTATTTCGGCTTAATTAATTCTGTGCCGTCCGCTTGGAAGCTGGCAATAAAAAAGGACTCCTCCGCACGTAGTGGAAAATGAAAACAATAAAACAAAAATTTCAACCAAATGCGTGTACTCTGTTATGCTAAAAAAAGTCTTCAAATCCCCAAGCGCTGAGAGCAAAGTCATTAGATATGGTTTCACCCAAGATAATATTCACAAAGTGTACGAACTACCTTTCCAGATAAAAAGTGATATAAAAATAACAATGTTTCAATATAAGATTATTCACAACATTCTTCCAACAAAGGTCAGTCTCTTTAAAGCCAAGATGTGATGATGACATATGCCCCCAATGTTTTGCTGACAGACATTCCTTAGATCATATGCTTTTGCGCTGTCAATTAACTGTATCCTTCTGGAACTTATTCCAAACATGGTGGACTAGCAAAACTAAAGACTTCTTATAGCAAAGTACTTCATATATAGCAGCTGCTTACAAGAAAAAAAGCTTTGTTTTGACTGTTTTCCCACGCTTCTAAGAGAAAAAATCAATATACAACGGGAAATTGCTGTGCGTAATAACAACCTTACAAACTTCAATACCATATATAGATTTCTTTTGTAACTTTTTTTATTTTCTGTCTTTTTTTTTTCTGTAACTGTATTCAGTATTGTATTGCCAGCATAAGTAACCCGTATTGTAAGTAATTTAAGTATAAAATAGCATAACGAGACTTGCATTGTAAGTAACGTTTGTAGCATTGTGTTTTGTAATAAAAAAAGTTGTGGAGAGAGAAAAAAAAGAAAAAAAAAAACATTGTCAAAGTAGCTGTGGATCCGCAGACTACTTTGACAATGTGATGACGAAATTCATTGTCAATAACAGGACAGACTCATTAAAAACTGACATTAATTTGTTTTTTATGATAACAAATGGTCGAATTGCCCGCTCTCGCTCGCGTCACGTCGTTTCAAATTCATGTGTCTGTCCGCATATTGATGATAAAAATTAGCCAATGAGTGCGCAAGAATTTCTGCAGTTATCGTAAAGTCTCTTTTTGCCCAGTCCTAAGAGCTTATTGTTGTAGTAAGATATTTTATTGACGTTGTAGAGCAACTGCCCGCGCCAACATAAGGCCAGCAGGACAGTCTCGTAGGGCTAGAAATTTATCACAGCCTTGGAGAGAATGTCGCTCTTTTGACTACCCTATATGATGTGAAATTGCTATAAAGGAGGCAAAATCGTTTGTTTATTTATGGTGTAATTACAAAAACGTTATAATCCCAGTACATTAATTCGTGAGAACTTGATAATCTTCGGGGGCCACTAA
>CAXHUQ010000094.1:162500-192500 GCA_964020085.1 Micromussa lordhowensis | reverse complement strand
GAGAGTCACCGATCATAAAAAAAATTGCGTAAATAACTATCTAACTTAAAATTAAGTTTTCCTTCCTCAAATGTGTCGCGTACTTGTCTCTTTTGCCAATTTTGAAGCCATTCTGACGCCGTTTAGTGAAGTTATTCGAAATCGTTGTCTCTCCGTCTTTTAGAGGGAAATTTTTAACGGCGGGCTGGAGATTAAAAGCTGCCCAACACGGTGTGGCATTGTGATCACACAAGGCAGCCCTCTTTTGGGTCAGGTCTGTGGCACCACATGCTCTTTGGCCTTCCCGGTCGACTACTCCGGCATATATAGACGATCTGCATATTTGGAAGGATTGCTTGGTGGACTGAGCTCGTTTGATGTTCTAGAAAAAGCTGAAATCTTCATTTACCGAGCAACTTAAGATCACGTCAATTTACGCTTTGTATCCTTCGATTTGTTTTTCGTGGCATCCAAAAAACTGTGCGTGGATTACCGGTCCGGATCCTCGCGTTTTATACAACTAGGTCGTTTGACGTTTTCAATCACAAAGGCCTGACGGTCGATGCGTCCGCTGGTGAAACCCACATTTATGGAAAGCGTGTATGTGTGTGTATGGGGGGCGGGGGGAGGTGGGGGGAGAGAGAGGTTACGTACGCCACTGCGATTATCAGTTGATTCTCAAGCACGAGGGAAGTTATGTGATATCGCCACCAGAGAAGCCTTCCACCATACAGTAGCCTGTTCCAGGCTCTCGGTCAGTGGGGACGATCGAAAAAGCGGGCGAGCGACGAGCGGGGTCTGGTAGAGCTATCCCGTCCTCTCCTTTTCTCTCCCTGATCCCACTCGTCCCTGATCCCGCTCGTCCCTGATCCCACTCGTCCTGATCCCACTCGTCCTGATCCCGCTCGTCCCTGATCCCGCTCGTCCCTGATCCCGCTCGTCCCTGATCCCACTCGTCCCTGATCCCGCTCGTCGCCCGCCCGCTTTTCGATCGTCTCCACTGACCGAGAACCTGGAACAGGCTATCATACAGTGCTTATGTCTCCCAAGGGGCTGTCTGCAGCCATCGTTTGGACGGCTATCTTTGAATGTTACCTCTCGTGATCCAGAATCCGGTGTGAAGAAGGTCGTGGGTTCGTTTCCCGTTTTGAGGACTTGAACAGTTTTTGTAACAGACTGGTTGATATCTTTTACATATTTTTTGAGTGTTTCTGAGTGTGACACCACATGTTGGCTGTACATAACGGCTCGGAAGTGCATTTTTGTTTCCTTTACAGTAGGTAATCGTATGAATGCAAGCGCGATTGAGAGAATTTTCAAACATCACGTGTAGTGTAAATCTTATATTTCTAAAGTTCTTCCAAATTTCCGTACGAATAATCTTTTATCACAGACTTAATAGCATAATGAGCGCGCGTTAATTTGCACGGCCGTACAAATAAAAAAAAAGATAAATTGGCCAGCCTTCGACCAATCACAATTGAGTAATTCTATTAGTCTTGTAAATGATAAAGGAATTTACTTTAGTTATTTTGAATCTGAACTGTACAGGTTTCCCTAGCTAAGCAATCCAATGTGCAGTTAATTTCTGAGCTTCACTGTTAAATTATTTATCGCTGGTTTTTCTTTCAGGAATCATTTTGTTCGTGAACTGCGCCAGCGTGAAGTGGGCCTCGCGCATGCAAATCGTGTTCACGGTTTGCAAGATGCTGGCTATCGTCATGTTGATCGTAACTGGCCTTGTTCGTCTTGGTCAAGGTGAGTGTGTGTATGTTGTAACTCGCTTATAATCCCCGTATTGAGCGAAAAAAACTCCTACCAGGCAAGATAATTTGGTTTTATCAGCCGCGTTGATAATGTGAGTTGTAAAGAGATTCGAAAGCTGACATTTCGAGCGTTAGCCCTTCGTCGTATTGAATCCTACTAGATAGCCCAGTTAGCGAAATTTCGCTCATGAGTGCTTTTACTAGCAGTCGAGAGTCTAGAGCGATGAAGCCGTGAGAAGAGTGGGGAGTATACAAATTGAGTTTCACCAGCCGGGAATTTTTTCTCCGCTGTAGAAAATTCCTTCGTGGCTCCTCCAATACAGAGCACTGGCCCGCGAAATCCCGCCAGTTACGTAGGCTCCAACCTGTCGGCCCGACTATTTGACTGATCAGTCCAATTACCCTTAAGCCGCCCCTAGTTTCAAGGACACAATAAACAGTTGCAGCAAGTACGCTGAACTGAACACTGGGAAGAACTCTAAAACAGACGGTGATTCCAGTATTCAAGAGAAGCCGCATCTTTGCACCTGTTTTACTGTCCAATCTTTCAGCTATTTTTCAGGAAGAATTGTTTCTGCAGTGTCTTCTTTCTAAATAAAGGGGGTAAGTTTCTGAAAAAACTGTGATGCTACGTCGGTGGCCAAAGTATTACAAGATAATCTAGTTTTATCAACTGAGTTGAAATGTGAATTGGCCACCGTAATCTCGAATCTCTCGTGGCCAATTCACATTATCAACTCGGTGCAGGTCAACTATTTACTTTCTACTGTTTTCTTTCTGTGTGCAGGTTTCACGCAGAGCTTCGAAAACTCGTTTGAAAATACGGAAGCGAAAATCGGGATAGTGGGATTCGCGTTTTACAATGGACTCTGGGCTTATGACGGCTGGTAAGTTATGTGTCATCTTGATCCCTGGGTCAGTTTCTTGACAGGTTGCTAATGTGGCTTGAGCTCGACATTTTATCAACGCTGCAAGATTGCCACAGCCTGCCCAGGCTCACTCTCCCCTCCTCTGCCTCCCTTGTCGACAAGGGAGACAGAGGAGAGAAAGTCTGGGAACGAGGTTGGATTTTGGGAGTCCGTGGGCTTACAAAACGGCTGGACAGTCGAGCCCGCGGGCTCCAAAAACAGCTGGACATTCCGAGCCTACCCGCAGTCCACAGCACGATATCTTCTGATCTTTCAGTGACAATCGTCTCTCCAGCAACGACGTATGCATGAGGAGGGGTACAATATTACAGCAAAATAAAACGCCGTTTCGAAAGTAGTATTAAATCGTAGTGGGCTCAGCATTTTGTACACAACTGTGCCGCAATTATCAGCATTTTTACGTTGGTTTTCTTAGAGATATTTTCTTTCTCGTTATAGGAACAACTTAAATTACGTCACAGAAGAACTGAAGAATCCTTATCGGTAAGAACTCGTTTGTTGTTTTGTTTACTCTCTCAGCTATATTTTGAGTTACAATTAACCAGTCTCGGCTACATATACATCTCATAGATTGTTGATCCATGTTCCCGTGCGTCTGCTCAGTAATTGACCACAGATGACATCAAAATATGGTAAGAACAAAAAAGTGGCACACGAGGCGATAGCCAAGTGTGTCACTGATGTTCTTACCACATTTTGCCGTCTTCTGCGATCAATTACTGAACAAACGCACGGCAACATTAAATATATTTGTTTTATGTAATAAGGAACCAAAAAAAACACTGTTAATGACGTTAACTATGCGTCTCTTAATAACACCTTTCCCGGCGTTAGAACAAGTCACTTAATTTGGGCGGGTTAACATTTGATTTTTTTCTTCCAGCGCTCACTTAAAAGTAATAATTTTTTCCTTACGGAAGGTTGTATGTTTCTTTTTATTGCCTTTAGAGACTTGCCCCGGTCCATATTGATTGGTATTCCCCTCGTGACTGGTTGTTATGTACTGGTAAATATTGCTTATCTGGCCGTGCTGTCACCAGCTGAAATCAAGCTCTCTAGTGCTGTCGCTGTGGTAAGTAACTCGAATCACCTTCACCACGAAGAAGAATCATGCTCTATTTTTCTCGCCGCTTACTTCAACGAAAACTTTGCGAGACATGTTCAATTCAGAGTGTGCTACACTATGCAGTCTCTTACAACTTGTCTCGCAGTGGCGAGACAAATATTGCAAGGAGTTCTGATCGAGATGGCCCTGGACATCACGACAGTGTTTCCCGCCAGAAATGTGATGACGGCTTCACTCCTGTTACGCCCGTTTTTCCCTCCCTTTTCCCGCCAAATATCATGGCTGACCTTCACATTCAACTGTCAATTTTCCGGGTCTCTTTTATGTATGTGCGGATAAGAGGACATTGTTTTCTATTTTAGACATTGGCAGACCGTTTATACGGAGTGATGGCTTGGGTCATTCCCATATTTGTTGCCTCGTCCACGTTTGGGGCTGCAAATGGATCTGCATTTAGCACTGGAAGGTGAGTTTTATTAAGCTTAAGGATCCTTAAGATTATAAATTTAGACGTTTCTGTAACATTTCCCCCGCTCTCTCTGCCATGTTTTAAACTGAAGAGCATTAAAACTGTTCAAAAACGCAGCAGGAACTTGCTAAAAAGTGTGAGGGTTCCCCATTCCCTTTTTTGCGTGGCTATTTTGACATTATTCTTTCTTTTCCCAAGCCCCTCTTCAAAGTAAAACAGAAGCTGCTACCGTTACCCAATCTGCCACATTTGACGCTACCCTTCAATTAACATTAAACTGGGAATTGGAGGGAAATTCTGAAAGTAAATTGAAAGTTTTTTGTTTGTTTTTGTTTTTCTTAGATTGGTGTTTGCCTCTGCCCGAGAGGGGCACCTTCCCAAGTTTCTGGCCATGATTCACACCAAGCGACACACGCCCCTCCCAGCCATGGTGTTCACGGTAAGTGAAATGACTTCAATTTATGACCTTTAGTACTTCAATTATGATGTCACGTATTTCAGTCTCAATTGTTTCTGTAAGATGTTGTTATCATTGTTGCTGTCATCTTGGAGCACAAAGCGTAGTTTCACATTGACTGTAGCCTGAATTTAAGCCCTCTGCTCGGATTGTGCAAGAGAGGATGGGTGGACAAAATGGTAGCCCGCGAAAACAGCCTCCTTTTTCGCTCAAGCTCTGAGTGGCTAGCAAAATGGTTGAAATTCGATTTAAGCCGACCCTCACTGTGTCTTTGCGTCAAACAAATGAACTTACAGTTTTCTTTAATTCGATTCTCCAGAGTATCATTGCCTGGATCATGTTGCTGCCTAACTCAAGTACCTTTGAAACGCTCATAAACTACTTCAGTTTTGCTGCCTGGGTTTTCTATGGCTTTACTGTGTCTGCCCTGCTTTGGCTCCGTTACAAGAAACCCGACAAGAAGCGACCTTATAAGGTGGGTCACAGGTTCATCGACTCAGGTGGAGACTGGGCGCGACGGCTCTGTAAAAGAGGTTGATTGCATTCATTAAATTATATTTCATCCCTTTCACGGGTTAAGATGAATCCACTAAACTGGCCTTCTGCCAATGTCTGGGTCTTCATAGGTCAGTTGGCAGAGCAGTACAGCGCTAACGCAAAGGCCACGGTAGTCCAGTTCTGGCCACTCTCTCTGTCACGCAACGCTGCGCTCTTGGAGCGTTGCGTGACAGAGAGAGGGGCCTAATTAATTCGAAAAAAAACTGGTAGTTACATGTAGCTGACGCCAAGCGCGGGAAAGGATTGCGGGCGAGTCATGATTGGTTTTGGTTTTTCTTCTGATTAGACGAAAAAGTGGCGCGAGGTTTTTAAGCCAATCGTAAGTGCAAAACCAGTTATTGAAACCAATTACTTTTCGACACTCAAATAAAAACCGTTCAATGTCTGTGATTTTTAATGAGTTTTTTTTTCGTACACAAGGTTCCACTGTTAATCCCCATTCTTGTCCTGTTGGCCTCCATTTACTTGGTAGTAGCGCCGTTCTACGAAGCTCCCTTAGAATCGTTCTTGTGTCTTCTCTTCATCTTAACTGGTGTACCATTCTACTTGATTTTCGTGCATTTCAACATTGTCCCTCAAAGTTTCTACGATGGCATTGGTAAGTTCCACTTTCGTTTTAATTTGCTGAACCTTTTATCATATCTCCTTACTATATCGATCAATCGATCAATCATCTCACTGTTGGCACTTCCTCAATTGAGCCTTCATCTTCTGTTAGGAATCTTGGAACTATTTTTGACACTAACTTATCTTTAGACAAGCAGATAGCAAGCACATGTAAATCCTCTTTTTATTATCTGTATAATATCCGGAAGATCAGGAAATTCCTTTCTCCAAGTTCCTGCGCCACTCTAGTTAATGCTTTCATAACCTGTCGTATAGATTACTGTAACAGCTTATACTATGGCCTACCTGCTTATCTAATAGCTAAACTGCAACGCCTACAGAATGCTGCCGCTCGATTAGTGTCTCTGACTCCGCGTTTTTCGCATATTACTCCTGTCCTTGCTGATCTCCACTGGCTACCAGTAAGATTTAGAATACGATTTAAGATACTTATCTTCGTTTTTAGGGCTATTCACGGTCTTGCGCCTAGTTACTTGTCTGACTTAATCTCTATCAGAAAGCAGTCTAGTTATAATCTTAGGTCTAATAATGAGCTTTTATTAGTTCCTCCACCGGTTTCATTTCGACCTACTCTTGGTGGTAGGACTTTCTCATATGCCGCGCCAGTAGAATGGAACTCTTTACCATCTAGCATTAGGCATATCACATCATTGGCTACTTTTAAAGAACACTTAAAGACATATTTTTATAGGAAAGCTTTCCTTTAATTATTGCTCCCGTTTGCATTCTCTGACGACTTTCAAATTTTAGTCTAGTGACGTTTCTAGAGCCCTCACTCTCCCCTCCCCTCCCCTGGTCGGTTGCCACAGACCAGTTGAATAACAAGTCGTTCACATAGTCAATCTCGTGCACGAACGCAAAACAAAGCAAACCTTCTTTTTTTTTGATTTCAGCGAAGTTAACGTTCAAGTTGCAGAAGCTTTGTGATGTAGCTTTTCCAGAGACAGAGGAAGAGATGGTGGCATCATAAATTGGAACATGATTGTATTAATTTTGAAACAAGAACGTGGTATGCTTGGCTTTGTGTTAGCCTTTCTACAAGTTCTCTCCTTGTATATTTGGTCAGATCATTGAATATAGGCAAGAGTTTATTAAGTGGAGCAAGGGCACCCTTTTACCTGACAATTTAATCGATTCCTGTCGATTTAATATCGTTATGAAAATTTCATGTAAGTTTTTCCTCGCGCGCTGACGTGCTTCACGTGGAGTGAGTCACGTTCTGATTGACCTCATTTTATCATTTTAATATCTACGATTTTCTTTTTCTATTTTTGTAAAGCGCTTAGAACAGGACTGGATAAGCGCTATATAAGTAGTTTTTTATTATTTATATTATTATTATTATTATTATTATTATTATTATTATTATTGTTGTTGTTATTGTTATTATTATTATTATTATTGACCTCGCGCGTTGAATTTATTAGTATGCTCCAAAGGTAGGTCTTGTCTTTATTTTCTTATCGTTGTGTTCAGGGGCAAGAAGAGAAATAATTCAATATATCCTTGTTTTTATTTTGTTGTTGTTTTTTTTTCACTTAAAAGGTCTAGAGAAGGTTATTAATACATAAAGGGGATTCTTTCTAACTATCAATTAAAAAAGAAAAGTAGTGGCTTAGAAGTTAAGTTAGGTTCAGCACTTTTCTCATCTCACCGAAAATGCATATTTTTCTAGTCATTTAAGAGAGAGTACATGTATATTTCATTGACATAGCAGTCTTGGCGTTTGAGTGCAAAAACAAAGTGAAGCAAGTGTCGTTCTTCCATTACACTCACCACAAAACACACAAACCGGTTTTAACCGGTTTGTTTGTACGTCATCAGCAAGATGGTCGACGATGTGTTTCTAGTTTCTCCTAATTATTATTTTTTTAAAATACTTGAAAAATACCAGCTGTATTGTACGAAACACCGCTGAATAATCCTTATTTATCGATGGTAATATTGCTGCGTTTTTAATTTATTGAGAGAAGTTTGAATTTTACGGTTAAATAATGTAGAAACTATTTGTAATGGTAATGAATCTTAAATGTTTACTATAATACTATAACAATACTATAATTAATAATTAAATCGGTTGGTAAAATGTGATCCAACTAAATCATTCGATATTCAAAATATTGCTCAATGTAAGTTTTAAAATGTATATGGCAGTCTTCATTGTTAATAGCTCACACCGTGTTTTATGTGTCTACATGAAGTTATTAGTACGAGTTATTGCCTAAGCATGAGGTCAAGATGGCTGGATATTGACCAATTTGTTGTTGCTATGTTACAGAAGAATTGGTTCATGCTATTAGCTGTCCGTATATCGAGTTATGGATGCATTTGGGAAGTTTGGAGAGCACTCAAGAAGCTAGAGTTGTTCTCGGTTGCGCCTCGAGCAACTCTTTCGCTTCTTTCGTGCTCTCCAAACTTTCCCCGTGATTCCATAACTCGATATACTCGCGCTAAGCTTGAACCAATTTTTTAATAACATGTAGGAGATCATTATGATTATGATTGTCTCAAAAACAAAACATCACTCGGGAGAGCAAGTACCTTCAAGAATTGACTTGGGATAATACTTTCACATCAGCCTCGTTGCCAGGATCTTTGGAAGTCGGTGATCGAGTGTCCTTGAGACGAGGCCGGTGAGTATGGAAGCTTTCAATTGATGTTACAAGGGTACAGTCTATGAGCTAAACAGGGTTCTTGTACTCCCGACTGGTAATCTCCATCTCCTTGCTACGTTTTTGTTTAAAAGAATAAGTTGTCATTGTTTAATTAAAAGGTAGAGATGGATTACTTGTTCAGTTGAACTTCTCATTCAGGGTTATTCGTCGTAACCCGGATGTGATCCACGCTGATCACCCGGATGAGGATTCCTCGAGGCAGAAGCCAAGGGAAACACTGAAAAAACTGTTTCCCTTATATCCCACAAAATTTATCGCTTGTCTGTCATACCAGAAACCCGTCCAATTATCTGTCGAGTCCAACACTAAACGAGTAATCTCGTCATAAAGAATACTCGGTGGCGAAATGTTTCTAAAGTGACGGAGAAGCAGGCGGATAAACTTAGACGAGAGTCTGTGTAAATTTACCAGTTCCGTTTTCACACACGAGAAAAATTGAATTACGGATGAGAAAAATTTAGTAAATAATTAAATGACATAAATTTAAAAAATATCGATTTATTGTAACTCCGGATTTTTTTCTATTGAACTTAATGTAGAATGCGGAAGATCCGCACTGTAGAAGAAGACTTGTAGATTTTTAAAAATGCTTGGAGGAGTGTGAAAGTTTTTTCATGCAGTGTACAACATCACGGGCACTACGTTTTAATATGTATTAGTTAGAGACCAGATATTTGTAAGTTAAAACTTTCCCTGTCCAGGCAGCTGAGACAGGCGGACGTTTTTTAAAACTTGCCTTTCTTTAGTTTTTACTTTAGCCTGATTTGTACTGTGCTTGCAAAGTTAGGGCAACCAGAGAAAACCTAAATTCTTAGATATAGGCCATGGGATATATGCCATACAGGCCCGGGGGGAGACTCGCATATGAGAGGGATGAGGATGCTTTTCGTCTCGCATAGGGGTGTAAATTTCGGATTTTAGTCTCTTTTAGGGTGTTCTGGGCAAAACGCCATTATATTTAGCTGTTAAGGTCTTGTTTAGGGTTGCTCGCGAAGAAATATACAAATGTATATTTAATTTATGACGATGCTTTTAAAAACTACTTGTGGGTAAAAGTATTCGATGATAATGTCTTTGCCATCATTAACAGTCGCTGTATTTTTCACTTGTCTGTTTTTTTTAACATGGTGTGCTTAGACCACGCCCAGATCGGTCTACTTTTGGGGTGTAATTCAAAATTTCCGACGATCATCCCCGCCCCTTTCATATGCGAATCCCTTCCCCCTGTATACAAGATGACTTGAATAGACCATGCTGTATTTTTAGCACAAATTTTTATGTAGATCCATATCAGTCAAATAGTGTGGAGAAATAAATGTATATTAACCAGTATTGTCGTTCCTTGGTTTTGGCGATGTTTTTAGTTGGCTGATTTCAAGTGTGCATTTCTGTGTTGCATCCCTACATTTCTGGCAGATCCTCTACCAAGTGCAGCACATGTCGTACTCGCTTTAGTCACTAGCGAACTGAATGTTGAAAATTTATCGTCGGTCGAAGTCAACAGATAAACCAAAAATTGGGCTAATTGACATTTGTTCTCAAGATTGGTTACGTCAAGGACAGCGTAATGCTTTCATGTTCGTCGCTACCAACTTACATATTAAACCATCCTTTGGTGATTTTCTTAGAGCTCTTGTATTTTGTAATACCTCACAAAACTAGTATTTCGAGGTTTACTTGGATTTGAATTTAACCGTTTACATAAGAAAAATAAGTTAATTCCCCTGATTAAACACGCGGAAGTGTCCTAGTGGTGATGACACCTTTTCATTGCTGACCCTTTTCCGTTTCTGTTCTCTAAGTGAAGGCCTCCCAGGGTTTTTTGAGGAACTAGGGAACTTAATCATTAATTTCAAAGGAACAAGGGATTCCTTTACCTTTAAAAGGAACTTCGACAAAAACTTTTAGGGAACAATGGAATTTACATTCTCAAACTCCTTAAAAAATTCAAGATGGTTTTATCAACTGAGATTGTTCCGTTGAACAAAAGACAAAAAGGCCAATTACGAAGGAGAATCGTATTTATTGTAACAATTCAATTCGATCTAACAAATAAAGAAATAATAAAGAAATCACGTTGGCACGCGGCCTTACAGGTGTTCAGAAAATGCAGGAAATCAATGTAACAGAACTTGTGAAACAACTAACAACTTACTTCTTGACTGCCTCCGTAATTGACTCCGTAACTGGTTAGCAATAACTGAACTGGTTAGCAATAACTGAACTGGTTAGCAATAACTGGTGAGCGCACGGACTTGTTCACCTTTGCTGTTTCCGTACAACTGACAACTCTCTCAGAATTACGCGACTTTAAACTACTGTATTACGCGACATGCATCATTGCGATACGATTTAAATTCAAACACAGCACGCGCGCAACATTAAACGCAACCAGCGCGCGCGTTAAACTTAACAAATACGATAACTGAATGTTCAGCGAAACAGAGATGATAGTGTGAATTGGCCACCGTAAAGAGATTCGAAAGCTGACGTTTCGAACGTTAGCCCTTCGTCGGAGCGGGATTCGCATTATCAACTCAGTTGATAAAACCAAATTACCTTGTAATACTCCCCACCGACGCAGCACCACAGTTTCTTTAGAAACTTACCCACTTTCTTCATTAATAAATTCATCATGTTC
Organism: Micromussa lordhowensis; assembly: GCA_964020085.1. Lineage (NCBI taxonomy): Eukaryota > Metazoa > Cnidaria > Anthozoa > Scleractinia > Lobophylliidae > Micromussa > Micromussa lordhowensis. The sequence continues at coordinate 181,333 of CAXHUQ010000094.1, read as the reverse complement.
AAACAAAGGAAATCATGACCTCGACGGCTGTTTGGATATCAGGTCTTAATTAGCATAGATTTTGACGATTTTACTTCTCCGTTTTCTCTTTAGTTTTCGTCTCGATTGAGAAGATATATGAAAAACTTGAGACACTGTTTTGTCGGCTATCCGAACACCTCGAAATTCGCCAAAAATACTCCGCTGCGCGTCGTATTTTCAACTCTCTTCTCGGTGTTTGGATATCCCGATGAAACACTGTCTCTGGTGTTTGATACATAACATCAAACACGAGAGCTCACACAATGTTTCATCAGTAATTGAAACACCAAGCGATTTGAAAATGCGATGCGCAGCATAACTGCCTTGAGGTTCTTCGTACAAGCAGTACACACAAATTGAAATATCGAACGAGGCTCTGAAATATGTATAAAGGGGGTAAGTTTCTAAAGAAATTGTGGTGCTGCGTCGGTGGGGAGTATTACAAGATAATTTGGTTTTGTCAACCGAGTTGTAATGTGAATTGGCCACCGTATCTCGAATCTCGTTACGGTGGCCAATTCACATTATCAACTCAGTTGATAAAACCAAATTATCTGAAATATGTAGCCAAGTAAAAAATATCTGAAGCAACCCACAATGCTGTGATTTACAAACATGTTTATTTATACACTTGCAATATGTTTTAGGAAATGACATTACTTTAGTATTCAAACTGTTGCACAACTGTTTAGTTTATTCTATATATGACATTAAATAAGATCATTACTACATAAGATGCTAATAATCTTTACAACTTGCTCTGCTATACTCAAGGTATTTTACTTATGCAAGTATAACTTTAAAATTGCAGTAAAGGATATGCACTGGCAAAATAACGAGGTTTACCATTAACATCGAATGGTTCTAAGGATTTTTAACACTGCCTAGCTAGCTATATTAGCAAGTAATTATTTAAGAACGATCAGTAGTAGTATTGTATTTTAATATGCTGCCGATTCAAATCTTCATCACCATGGTTGATTAAGGAACAATTATGAATCAAGAGTAATTACACAATGGTGGGAATCAAACCTACTTTTTGATCAATGATTCCAAATTAAAAAATGTAAAGGTGCAATGTCATGAAAAAGTTAGCCAATTCTTACACAATGCAACTTTAATCAAACTTATTTATTTGTCCCTGGTAGACAAATTATAACCTTACAAAATGTATTGTTTATCACACTTTTGGATGCTTTGCTCAACATTGCATTTGAGCCCCATGGCCCATGCTTTACCTAAAATCTTTGGATGCATAGAGGGACAAAAACCTTTCTCGTTTGTTCACTTGATTTGCAAGAGTAATTTGTAATTATCCAATGCTTTTGAGTGGTAGGTAAGGTAAAGTCTGCATATGAGCCAAGTGGCCCATCAGGCTGGAGCTTATCCCGGTTTCTGTAGCATGAAGGGACTAGGAGTATTTCTACTCCCCCTGGATGGCATGCTAGTCAAGCTTTTGAGTGGACTAGATATGCCTTAAAATATTCCACGATAGTCAGTATAAGAGACATGCTTTTTCAGCCTTCAGTCTGACATCAAAAGCACATCAAAGAACTTTCCCCTCATCCGGGTTTTGCTTAAAAATTTCCCTTTCTCAGATTTCATTAATAGTAATAATGATAAAAGTAATAAGTAATATGCAATAAGAGTTATTACTAATGCTTCAACAGATAATAGGCAATTGCAAAAACGTGAGAGGACTGGGAAAGAGTATGGTTGTTTTCCGTTTTTCGAAAAAAATAATATATGAAATTGAAGGACCAACTAAATTTGATAGTCTTTATCAAGAATAGAAGTATTTAAACGAGGAAAATGGAAAAATGGTAGCTCTTCAAATATGATCTACAATAGAGAGTTTGTATGGATTGGGTAGACAAGCCACAAAATTATAAGGATTTGTATGGAATTTTGCAACTTTTGCCAGGCTCCCATTTGAACAATTTTCCACTGAAAACTCTTAAACTTGGCTGGGTAGCTTTTCATTCAGTACAATTTCAGTTGAAATGTTTAGATTTTCAATTTAATCAATATAATAAACTCGTCCCAGTCGTCTCACGTTTCTGCAATTGGCTATAGAAATAAGTTTTTTGTTTAATTTACTCAGAAATTAACCAACTTCTCTTATATAAAAATACAAACCTAAAATAATTTTTGATATACAGCATGGTAGTTGTTGACAAGGAGAAATTCTTCATTTAAAATATATTTTATAAACTGTAGTCTTACTAAGGGGTTTACATGGACTATGCAAAGCCGTAAGCCATTTGTAATCTAATGCACTCTGCTGAGCCTAGGCTGTGAACAAGTTCAGAGTGGAACATAACAAACAATCCAAGACATTGTTAGCCATATTGCTAACAATCATCTAAACGGCTGGGCCAACATGTATAAGGGAATCATAATATGATTACAATGCTGAATCTGATCTAAGAGCTAACATTATCTATAATAAATATATATATGTTGGCATTTTTCATCTGATGCCTACCTCTTATCTCTATCCATCTGCACTTTGACTTACACTATAGGCTTGCCTAAATACAACATGACTATAGTTATGTACTAGTTATATACAGCTTCTCTTCCATAAACCGGACACAAGCGATGTAAAGCAATTATATAGCAACAGAAGGCAAAAAAAAAACTACACCAACATTATTCACAAGCACTGTGTTCTCATTTTGTGTCCAGTAACAGTACGAGAGCCTTTAATACTTACACACACTATATTTCATATTTTATCAGATCTCTTAAGAGATCACTCTTATATATTCATTATCAAACACTACATAGTAGCAAGTACACTGCTATGTTAATTGTATCACTTTCTTGAAAGTCGACTGAATATATATAGTTGATACAAGTGGTACTAAAATATGCACATATGCCGGGGTGACTCCAGCTAGTAGTGCAGCGAGGTGTGAAAAAAGAGCATGTAAATCCTGGTTTTCACTATGACGTAGCGAAAACCATTTTCGTGCTTATGTTGTAGTTAAAACCAAGCTTTACACCTCAACTGGCAGAGTATCTGGATCCTCAAGTGCCAAGTTTCCAACTTGTTTACACCAAGCTGTGAATTTGTCTAGTGGAGGAGACAACAAGAAAAGATTTAACTTTTTATTAATATACATACAAAACTTGCAGCATGCCGATTGGCCGAGAGAAATTCAATAATAATATTTTTAATTCCAAACAGTGCAGAAAGTTGAAATTGAGTACAAGAAGTTAAAGTTACAGTGTGAATTGCATGTTATATTGAATGATTTTTCTTGTACAATCCGGAATAAATAGGCACTTAAATTATTTTGTCTTTGTGAAATTTACTTGTGCTTATTTCAAACTGCATGGGAGAAATATATTTTGATTACCTATATGAATAAAACCAGCTGACTATAAAGTATGAGTATTGTTAATACTGTTGAAGAAATTACACACACAAATTTTTGTGGTTCCAAGAAACCCGTCCTGGAAATTCTAAGAAAGTATGGGGCCTTTCGAAAGCCAAAGTATATGTTTGAAGGTAAAGTGCAAGTTGAAGGGTTGGGGGAGGGCTACAGCAAAAATACTTTCCACTGGGGACATATGGATACAAATGGAACAAAACATTTGAGTTTTGGGGTTGTTCTGTTGTGGTCACTTGACTTGCCAAACTGTGGTTCCAACTTGGTTTTGTTTGAGATAGATCTATCATGGCTGATCAGTGTACACTGTTAATCTGCACTCTCTAAATATGATGCTTAGAAGCACTCTTTAGTAAGTGGTAGTTATAAAAGACCTCACTGAAGGAACTTAAGGAAGGAGAGTTGATATAATACCTGCAGTATTCAGGATACATTTTGGTGCATTATCACTGCCAATAAACAGCCAGTAAAATGGAAGGCCTGCCAAGACAATTGCTAGTGCAATAACTGAGCCTATTGGATCTGTGGTGATTGGAGCAACAACCAGGTAAATTGAGGACAGCAGCATTCCAATGGGTACAAGAATAAATATCTAAGAGAGAAAACACAAATCAATTGCATGGTATCTCAAAATATTCTTTAAATGTCTCTTAATTATAATAGCATACCCCCAGATTAGTTCGTTCATGTCGTCAAAGTTTTCAACCAAGTGATGAAAAGCTAAACGAAAGCCCTTTACATTAACCAATCACAACCAAGGAAAACAACACTCTAAAACAACAACAAGAAATTAGCCTTTCAAGCTCAAATGGCTCATAGCTCTTGGCATTCAACTCAGACACTGTAACGTGAAGTGGCTAGGAGTATTGCTAAATGTAGATCTGCTGGAAGAGATGCTAGTGTACCACAGGTTGCTCCCCAGCATTCTGTCAGGTTGCCCCAACAATTTGCTAGTACCCATTTCTACTCCTGCAGGGTTTTCATTAATGTTTTCAGAAGGAGGGTAACTGGTTTTGTCAGGCAAGAAAAACTGTTTAATCTGAAATTCTTTATAATAAAAATGTCAGACTAGATGGTCAATCAGGCGAGCAAAATTGTCCTCACAGTCAGTCAATTTGCCTGGGGCCCGGCCCTTACTGAAACCCGTCCTGGGTCGAGAGAGGTACTGTGAGAGTAAAGTTTCTTGCCCAGGGTCACAGCACATCCTCTGCCAGCTTGAACCTGGACTTTTCAAACTAGGGTTCGGCCCACCATCCCTCCCACAAACCAGTGAGAACCTTAGAACCAAAAAAGAAAACCATGAGCGGGCGAGCCGAGTGATGGAAAAGGTAAACAACCAAGTTATGATTGAATTTGGGTTTGGATTTTATTGGCTAATTCAGTATGTCCACAGCGTGAATTTTTTAATTAAAACCAATCAGAGAACATATGTACTAGAGAAATAACTTTGATCAACGAGATAAATGTGAACTGGCAACAAGTTACGCCGTATGGCCAAACTTTTAAAATTGATTCTGCCTGTGGTGGCCACATTTAATTATTTCTTAGCAGGTTGCTTCAATATTTCTAAGTGACTTATGCTTTTCAGTCAGAACCCTACCACAGACATCACCAATTTTCCCTGATAACCTGCATTGTTTTTTCTGTACATTCGGAGAGACAGCGTACCTTATAAGGCCTATTCAAGTTTGGTTTCTTGTAGCGCAGCCACAGAAGAGAGGCAAATGTTCCACCATAAAACAACCAGGCTGCAAAGCTGAAGAAGTCCACCAAGCTCGAGAAGCTACTAGAGTCTGGAATCAACATGATCACGGAAATAAGCGTCTGGTGAGAATAAGGAGAACAAAAACAAAGTTAGACAAAATTTAACTACATGTAGGTCAAGTCTGTTACAGCCTGAGTGACTGCGGGACCCAAATAGCTCATCACCCGAGCTCTTAAAACCAGTTTCAATGTCAAAGATGTTCATGACTTGCCTTCCTATGGATGCATAGGATCCCAATGGATGCATAGGATCCCAATGGATGCAGAGGACCCAAATCTCTTTTGTCAAGTTGCCTCAACAATTTGCCGACACCCATTCATACTCTATCCATTCTACTCTACATTTTATTCAATGACTCAATCAGTGAAGTGGCTGCTAGAACGTAAAGTCATTTCCCAACAAGATATATTTCCACTTACTGTGAAAAACAGGGACGGGAGAGGAGTGAACCTCTTGACGTGAATCATGGCTAACAGCGAAGGCATCAGTCCATCTCGTGCAGCAACGTAAACCAACCTGCACAGTGAAATAACGCCAAAAGTAAGTATCACATTTTTTGCCAATGTTTCGTTTTGTCATGCCTACTTCATGGGACAGACTCAACAATAAGGGATTAGGTAATATGCTCAAGGGCATTGTTAGTATAAGTAATAGGACTAAATGTTGTCCAGTTTTGAAATAACTGGAAGGAAAACTTCTGAGGACTGCCAGATGATTATATTTCCCATGGGCCAGGTCCAAAGATTTTTACTTCCCACTGAACTGTCCAAATTACTTGTTTATTTGGACACTATACCAAATTAAGAATCACTTTGGACAATTGATGTTAGGCTGGCACTATAGGTATGTTATAAAAGCACTTAGTGACTAGTGTCTTCTGGACTGACCATTGAATTGTAGTGTTTATTTCTTGAACTTTTCATTATTTAAGATATATCTTATTATTTAATAGTAAGAGCATTTTTGACGACAGGTTTCTTTTGCAGGTCACAGGTCACAGGTCGCAGGCCACATCAAAATCAAAAAGCAATCAGTAATACTGGCAATGTAATAATTACCTGAGATTTCCAAGAGGTTTATCGATATTTCCATGTAACAAATGTTTCACTGTATAATTTTAATGAAAAATTTCTAGGGGTGGTATATGTACCAATCGGGTTGAAATATAGCTTTCAGACTTCTCGTGTTACACATATTTTATCGTTATATAGAGGATATTACATGACCGCGCGTGGATATGAATTTTATCTTCGAGTGTTCAACACGATATCTCATGAGTGAGATGTTGAGTTGAACACGAGAAGATAAAATTCATATCCACAAGCGAGCATGTAATATTCTGTTTGTTACATAAACATACTAATGAAGACGTTTTTGACGATTTTCCGAAGATTTCTGACCACTTTCCGAAGATTCGCCAAAATTGTTCCGAAGGTAAGGCGAACGTTTCCGAACATTTTCGGAGATTTTCCGAAGATTACCGAAGATTTCCGAAGATTTCCGAGGATGCACCGATGATGTTTCGATCATACAGTAACATATCTAAGTACTTTTAAAGGGATTAAGGAACCATAGCAATAGCGATCATTTTAGTAGCTATGGTAACCATAACGACAGTGATCTCTTCACGTGTGAAGATAAAATGTTATCTTCACGTGTGAAGATATGAAGTTTTCGCGGGAAAGCTCACTTGGTATTTCACTGGTGTTTATGTAATAAAAGATAATTCATTATGATAGCAAATGGAACTGTTTTATTTCTTAATCTTTTTTAAAATCTTTACAACGAGTATGTACTACATAAAATGAACAGTAGCCCATGTGTGATATATCCAAACTCTAAGATGACTTCAAGCTTTTCTGGTTAAGATTCCATATTTGGTTTTTGCTTTGTTGTAATAAAGTCTCGTAGATCTGGATATTGAAAGACACTGGAATATTCACAAATTTGCAATGTTTTTTGACCAGAATGCCTCCAAGACACGTTAGAATTTTGATTTCTCAAACTACTACTTTAAACTATTGTATCTTTATATATAGGAACACAAGAGTGACACGGTCACTGTTATAAATAGGCCGTTCCGAAATTCAACAGGGAACTGGGGCGAGTTTCAAATTTAAACCAATCGATAAACTGACACCACCACATGGAAGATCATGTCAAGATTGATCATTTGACCAAGTATGATGCTTTTAGGGTGAGCAGAGACCAAGTTATGGACCTTGAAATATGGCTCAAAATCCATACGAACGTCTCTAATTTTGAGACAGCATCCCCCAAAACCATATAAACTCTTAAAATTTTTCATGATTTCCGTGATACTCTTTAAAATGGGCAAACATAGTGATTTTCATCTCAGCTTCTTTCAAATAGTAGGTGCATGACGGGATTTTACAGTTGTCACAAAACTGATAAAAAATTTTAAGGGTTTACATGGTTTTGGGGGACGCTGTCTCAAAATTAGAGACGTTTTTTTTTTAATACAGTGCTATAGCTGATATCCGTCATGCATTGTTTTTTTCGGAAGAAAGCTGTTATAGTAACACTTGGGACCCACGTCTATGCATCATCTGTTTTATGACGTTTTGGCATATTTTTCATGACCTGCGACCTGTGACTTGCAAAAGAAACCTGTCGCATTTTTGATCATATGGCCAGCAGCCATGCAAATTTATTGGAACAAAAGAAAGTGTTTACATACGAAAATAGTTCTAATATCTTAGGACTGGTTTGGGACACCAACATGGCCACTGTGAGGTCATGCAAACACTCTCTGTTACATGGTGTGATCTAATGAAAATGCACTGATCTCCACAACTCATAACCATTAATAGAATATTAGCAATAAGAGAAAAGAAAGGAACACTGGAACAAACCTGCCACTTGTAAAAAGAAGACCATTTACTGCTCCAAAGGTTGAGCAAGCAACAAAGACAGGAACAATCCAACTGACTGGACCCAAGTATTGGTTTCCAATACTCTAGAAAATAAATATTGGAGTATCTGACATGGTCAGTTAACTTACATTCAAAAGGAAATTAAGTTGATTTACTATAGCTAGAAACAAAAGACAGTGGATTCTAGATATCTAGCAAGCAGTATTCCAGCTAATCAGTTCTTTGAGACTGTGACTGAAATAAAATGCTGCATTAATTGTCTGGATTTTAGAAAGCATTATCGATGGCTAGATTCCAGAAGCCAGAAACATGGGTTTTTCAGCTGCATTAACTGCTGGTTTAACATAAGAGGAGTTGAGATTGGCGTAATTTCAGCTAATTTTTTATTCAGCCATGCTCGAGCAATGAACGCTGAATGCCCTGAAAGACAATTCGCTCCACCAAAATTGGCCAGCAGTTGTGGACAATATGTACACCCACATCTGGTGTTATGAGTTCATTGACTGATTTTTGACAACTCGCTCTGCGTCACATCAGTGGGGTTTCTCGGAGGTGTCATTCAGAATCAGAAAATGACTTAAAATATCATGACATTGCTCCTAAAAATACTAATAAATATTTTTGATATTTTTTAAACATCAAAGTCTCAATATCTATTCCCAATTCTTGATTATCTGTCACCTTTCAAGTGCAGTCCAAAAGCTACGACCAGTACAGTGTGCAGAGGGTTATTTTAATTTAAATTAAGTGTTGAAAATATTAGTATTTGCATCCTTAAAACATTTACCAGTAAACCCTAGTTGTCCAACTTGAAAAAAACGTACATCCAGCATATTTCTACATCTACTTACCACAGCCACAGCGTCAGACTTCAAAATACCAGCTTTTCCTAACACTGTTATGTACGCCACATTCACCATCAGGTAACACACAGTTGTAAGGGAGATACCAATAGTTATAGCCTTTGGCATATCTCTGCAAAGAATGGGCAAATGGTGAGTGTCGATCATAAGTCAACAATCTATTTAATTATTGTCACAAATTCAACTACTGGTGGCATCAGGTTTTGATATAATTTCTTCCTATCCATACTTTTCAGGGTGTTTCATCTCCTCTGTACAGTAGTTCAGGTTGTTCCTATGTAGAAAATAAAAAAGAGGAACATAAATATTTATTGAATTTCAATTCGTTTTTTTTTTCAAATTCCCTCTGATGGTGATGTTTATAATAAAATTATTTATCACTGCATGTGATGACAATGTCATGGTCATATTTCAAGTTGTTATCTCAGCTCAGTTTGATTTTTATTAGAATTAAGGATGTCCACACTATCAAAAGCAAGTGTAGTCCACAGTAGTGAAGATAAAACTTTACTTTCTTTCGTACAAGAGCACAACAGATTTAACTAGAGGTATACAGCATAACCTAAACTTACTGAATATACATGTAATACAGTATCAACTTACCATCCATCATACGCCCAGAGACCCATGTAAAAAGCCATGCCAATCTTCCCAATATTTGTGGTAGATCCATCAAAGCTATCCTTAAAGCTTTCAGTCTTTCCTAAATGGCAACAATTAATGAAAAAAATTGTTTTTGAAGGAAATTCTGTTTAGCACATCCAAAGGTTAATAGTAAGACTACATTTTGGAAACATTATTCGGATGTTGTCCTCTTTAAACTTAATACACAAGGACTACATTCACCTTACATAACTGTGCTTTTTGACATTTAGGAAAATCAATCATCAAATTTTCTCAAGAAAAGTTTGCTGGCATGGGTGTGTTAGTTTAAGTCAGCCTGAGTTACTGTACTTTAAAACAAGGCAAGATTACAACATACCTTTACCAAGTTCCACAAAACCAATGATTGTTATCATTACAATACACAAGAGCTTTGCATATGTGAAAATGTCCTGTACTCGAGTAGCCCATTTGACACTCCAGCAGTTTACAACCAAGAGGATGACTGCAACAACAACAAAATAACAAATGTTAAAAATACATCAATTAAAAACAGATGCCTCACTTGTACCAATGTCACATATTGTTTTTTCGCTCTCTGAAAGTTAGGAACCCCTGAAAGTAACGAACACCAAAAGTAGCAAGCTCCAAAGGCTGCTAATCCCAAAAGTAACCAGGGTTTTTTTCTTTTGGAAGTTTACAGTATATTACATATTTTATTGCATTTTAGCATTTCTGACATTTTTACCTATTCCTTTTACAGTTTGAAACACATTTATGCTAATTTTGTATTTGATATTTGCATTTGAAAATGAACTCTGAGAGGTTGAAATGTCATAACTTTTTATTGCTAATTTTTATCACAAAATTATATCAACCTTTCAGAAAAAAAATCTGGGAGATTGCCAATTTTACAGTTTTTTTTGACCCTAAAAAAAGTTGTTCAAAGTAGAGATAAGCCAATTAAATCTCAAAAATACATCAAATATCTAAATTTTCCCACCAAAATGCCAAAATCAGCCAAAATATATCTGAAAAAAAGTATTTTATCCGCTTTTATTTAAATTGCCTGGGAGATTTGGTGACCCCTACCGGAGAGCAGGAGATTTGGTCTGTATCCAGGAGGCTCCCAGATAATCTGGGAGAGTTGGCATAGATGCAGGTGCACTGCATATGATTCCAAAAACAAATTTGAAGATCAGTCATGAAAATCTTGCAGCCACATCTTGTTAATATTATGTCATATTCTTTACCATGTTTAAATTTCTTATTTCAAAGTAGGCAATTAAATTTTTTTTGAAGGTACATGAATATTGATATCTGACATATCATATCATATGCCATCTCGGTGTTAAAATATGTTTTAAATGGAAGGAAATTGATTGACTTACATTGTTCTTTGATCAATTTTCTTGGGTTTTTTAACTACACTTTAGTCTGTCAGCAATAATTCCCACTGCCGGGAAATCTATAAAAAATTGCTTCATCAAAGTACAAAGAAAAACAGAACTTGGTTCTAAAAATTTTTGAAAATTACTTATAAACTCATCTTACCAAGCAAAAAGCCCTTGTAGGAATGTCAGGAATATTGCTTTCTTCTAAAATGGTAACTGTAATATGTAATATACCGACTGAAATGTATTGCTTGAGCTATGTAATATATCACCACAAGAGATGTACAGGACGTCACAAATTGGATTGAAGAGTGTCCAAAATGAAAAAAAAAAAAGAAAAAGATTTAAAATGCCTTATTCCTTGTATTTATTGGGTAAACAATAGCTTAATTTGCAGCTCTTGGTGTGAGGGTTTTTATCAGATATTCACTTGACATTTAAAGTGTTTGTTAATCAATTTGAAGGGGGTATGATTTTATGCTTCCAATATGCAGTTCCCAAAGATCTTTCTGGTGTCCCAATGTCATACAAATTGACTAAATTAAAGTATTTTGAATTTTCTCAAGCTCACTTGAGATGCAAGCATATGCATAAGCATAAAAGAGATTTACATCAAACCATTGCCATATTTTAAATTGTTTCATTATTTTCTCTGCAGGTTGTTATCTTGACGACAAAAATTAAAACGTTTTAGTTTATTAAAAATTGTATTTTTTTCCGAAAATATGAAGAAGAGGTGACGTTATTTGACACCCTTCCTCACTGGCCCAGAAAATAATATAGAGATGAGGCGGCGCTCGAGGTTATAAAGTTGTTATAGGACTGATACGACAGTAAATAAATGAAGTTAATCTCCCGAACCCCTGAAACCGAAAAGAATAGGTTTTGAGCTTAATTGATTAAAATGATGTCGGTTGAGCTGGGAAACCAAAACCTTTTTGGGCGATATTGAAAGGAACGTTCCAATATAAGCTTGTGCTTAATTGAGCTAAATAAGATTAGTACAAATTATACATAAATTTTCTCGGAGTACTTTTTCAACTCAAAATGAAAGTTCTTCGGCCTCCGATGTCGTAATCAACGATAAACGTTTACGTTGTTGCTCGTAACGACACTAAACGAACTAAAGAATGTGTTTTTTCGACAATTATTTACTCTTCATTTGAGAATAAATTAATATCAAATTAGCTGATGCAATGATATTGATTTCCTGAGAGCGCCAAAACTTCATTCATCTTTACCAAAACACGGCAGGTCTGTCTCTTGGGATTTGACGACATAAAGTTAAAAATGGTAATTACTTGTGGTCTCTCTCGCTTTTCAATCGAATAAACTCAAAGGCTTATTTAGCACGCAAATTTGTTTACACGGCCCTTTTCACATCGAAAGCGTAAGAAAAGCACGTGCTCACAAAATGGCTTTCCGAAAATCACCGGTGAACCCTTAGCCTATCTTACAGAGATTACTTCTGAAATTTTTTCTTTCATTGCAGGAACTACAATGTGGCTTCATGTTCTTTGGTAAAATTGGAACAGGTCACAGGTCTGCTCACAAAAATATAAAATCCCGCCAAAATAGGACACGTTTTACCACGTTTTACACCCGCTGTTGAAATCAACAATGCGCGAATTTTACGACTTGGCTTTGAGTACTAGCTGTGGTTTAACTTAAAACAAAACATTTAAAACTATTCCTTGAAACAAGAAGAAGTGCTGACATCTTACCGAGACAGGAACAGGCGAGGAGCTTCATGAGATATGTTGGTGGTTGGCAGTCGGGGTAAAATGGCTTCGCAACGTACTCAGCGAAGGTCAGCGCGATTATGGCTCCCGATGCCGGCCGAATGATTAACACAGACGTCCAGGCGAACAAATAGGCAGGGATACGACCAAATGCTGCCATAAGGTACGAATATTCACCGCCAGATTTGGTGATCATCGTCCCCAATTCCGCATAGCAGAGACTGCCGAACAACGCCAACAGTCCACAGCCGAGCCACACGAGAAGAGAAGAACCGATCGAATTCGTTTCCTCGAGGATACTTGTCGGTGAGAGGAAAATACCCGAACCGATGACTGTTCCTACGATAAGGCCGACTCCATTGACAATAGAAACGTTCTTTTTCAAGGCTATCTTCTGCTCGCCTTTCTCTTCATCCAAGAAGGGCTCGTTCGTCTTGTCGAGGGAATTCGACTGGTCTAGGCTTTCGCTTGACGTCGATTCATTCGCTAGCTTCTCGCCAACATCGGAATTTACAACTGGAACAGGAGGCATGGCGATCAGAAAATAGGAACAGAAACCAAACAACTACCCTGCTTCGCGGTACTTCTTCGCTTTGTAGCGCGCAATTCAAAATGTTCAAAACATTGAATGAAAAAAAGCGCGCGTTTTGCAGTCTCTTATAACAAAACAGTGATCATGATTGGCTGAAATGTCAATGGCCGTAAGGAAAACCAATTAAATTTGAATACGTTTGGCGCCAAAGATATTGCGTAAGTCAACCAACACGCGCGTAGCACGTGTACAAGTTCCAGCTATCTACAGCTGCTTATAAACCCACAAAACCGGTCATATATAAATATTTCAGCTGTGCACACCCGCATAAGAGAACTGCACCAATGGTTTGATTAGCGAGGGTGGCAGTACTTTGCCTGCGTAGCAAGCGTTCCCGTACAAGCCGAATGAAATCAGACCGCGCGAAAGAGCTTTTTCGCATTCGGGCCGCGCGAAAAGTGGGGCTAGAGCAATAAATTTGGCCGCGCGGCTCGAATACGAAAAAGCTCTTTCGAGCGGTCCGATTTCATTCGGCTCGTACGGGAACGCTTGCTACGCAGGCAAGGCAGTACTATTAACGGAGTAAGCGACCAAAGTCGAAAGAGAGCGAAAACCGCGAAAAATAATCAAAATGCCTTTACGTATTACAGCTAAATAGAAACGATTTCACAAAATGAACCAGCGACTGCTGATCTTTATCCACTGTTCCTTGAAGAACACCTGCAGTGGGTTGTAGTGGGAGGCCACTACGTTTGGCTGGAGATATGATAAGACCGGACATGATCTGATTGCCAAACCACTACACTTTTCACTCAACCAAAAAAACAATTTTTTTAGCGCTGCGGAAATAGCTTTTTTTTTTTCAGTTTTACAGCCCTTCAAGTAAAATGAAAGATCAAAGTCTAATTTGTTCTTGAGATGTTAACACATTACCAAGGAGAACGATGACGAGGTGAGCGTAACAGCATGACATGCAACAAAACTACTTGAACAAACCTTTGGTTTTGCCCTGGGGTGGGGAGTGCCTGTGGGACACTGAAACCTATGATCAGCTTGATTTTGCAACCCTATTCTAGACTAGGCACCAAAAATCCCTACCCTATACCAGACTAGCTATTTTCCATGAAGGAACTTTATCGCTATCGCCGTACAACATACGCAAACTAGTCCAATATCTTTCAAGGTCACTTTCGAGTTCAATTCTATTATAGAACTTCGGGTAAAGAACCCTGTTCTAGACTAAATTATTTATACACTGGCCACTTTATTCGGTAAATTATACCCCATTCTAGACCAAAACTGTCTGATTTCCGATGATTTCTGCCTGAAAACCATGCCCTTCGCAGCGGCACATACCAATATAGCTTATATATGCGGGAGTACCCCAACTGGTGGTTTTGTCACAATTAAGTACGCAACAAATAAATGGCACCAGCCAGAATTGGAGATCGATCTTGCTGGCGCGGATCCAGGTTTTTAGGAAAGAGAGTTCGGTGAAAGGCGGACGTCGAAGAAGGCGCCCCAGTAGGGGGGTGCGGGGACATCCTCCCCCTTGAAAACTTTGAGCGGATTTCAAGTCCTCGGAAACGCGATTTTCTCCATTCTGGGGCAAAGTCAGCGTGTTTATCTCACTTTTTAAAGTTAAAATGTCATTTAAGATTGACTGTACTTATTTAATATTTTTACAACTTAGTTTGACGTTAGCTGTTTTAGGGGGCTCGATGGAACCCGCCGGACCCCCCTAGATCCGCCCCAGATCTTGTTATCATTAAGAAAATCGATGTTGAGAAGATCGCCATTATTACAGAGTGTAAGGGCACGACAACTAACAAAATTATTTGAAAAAATAGATCTTTAATTTTGGTCACAATTAAGTACACAATAAACTCATTCCACCAGACTGCGCTTATTTCGAATTTAAAACAGGTTTCAAACAATACCAACCACGTTTTCTTAATTCAACAAAGCCAGGGTAAATTATGTGTTAGCATGGTCGGTCCTCGTTGCCGGAAAATTGTGTCTTTCAGCCTCCTTTAGAGTATGAATTTGTCGGCTGGGGCACACAAAGGATGTCTTACTTGAAAAATGTCAAATATTGTTCCCTGTTGGCTAGGAACACCCACCGAGATGAAACTATACTGGGTATTGCCGTTAGGCTATACTTGCTGGTTGGTTAATTTTTGTTTTTTTTCTCCCCCAGACACACTTTCAATGTAAATTCGGGTGATGTGTCTGGTGGTGGGCAAATGTAGAAGTAGAATATGAGACATATCTGCTGTGAGAAAAAGAACAGATGTAAATTTGCCTTCAACTAGAAAAATTGTTTTAAAACTGCTCATTTGTTGTTCCTTTGTGGTCATGATTGTCAGAGATGATTTTCGCAGGAAAAAAGATGGCCATGGTGGCTGAATATTTTACCACAATACCATGCAAGCCTTACATAGCCCATAAAGTACAAGGAAAGCCACATTTTTGCCAATATTTGTCCCTCTTAGTCTGCTAACGGCTTTGTGTTATGGGTAAAGGCTGGTTCCATATGATCGCAGACGATCGTAAAGAGAGCTGTAATCGCAGACGATCGCAGACGATCGCAGAGCCGACTGTTGACATTTCGGCCAGCGGAAATGTCAAAATTCACCGCGCATTGTGCTGGCGGGAACTTCGTGCTTCATTCTCGTCCCCAGAGCCTACGATCCTTTTGGCCTGTGGTTGGGATCGAGAGCTCTGGTTTGGTCCAACACCGGAAGTCCGTGAATCACGGACTTCCCGTCAAATCCAGCAAATCTGATTGGTTGACAATGCAAAACGAATACTCTGCGCATGCTCAGAATATCGGGTCCGGCCAGAGCTCTCGATCCCAACCACAGGCCAGAAGGATCGTAGGCTCTGGGGACGAGAATGTTCGTGCTTCAATCGCTACAGACAACGACCATACGCAACTCTTACGTTGCGGAATTTGACATTCCCCTCCGCGGCCGATAAAATAAATTTCTCGCCGTTTTTTTTTTCCTATTTTTTTTTGAAAACTTTACTGTTACGGTGGTAAGCGCACTCATATCGCGCAACTTCCTCCATAAATTCCTCGTTACTAACGTTACCTTGTTCAATGCCACCCATGTTAACAACAAATAAGCGGTTGCTAAAAGCGAATATTCTTTGTTGCTAAGCTTTGTTGGTAAGACGCGTTGAATCATGGGTCGGAAGTCAAATATTATGGGATACGTTTCGATCGCAGTTCTACTTTGGCATGTGATCGTATGAAAATCGCAGCGATCATATGGAAACACGCTTCTGTGATCGTCTGCGATCCTGCGATCCTGCTCGCAGGCGATTACGTTGTATCGATCTTCTTGCGATCGCCTGCGAGCAAGATCGCAGAAGCGTGTTTTCATATGATCGCAGAACGTTTTGCGATCTGCGACCCATGACCAATGTGACCAGAGCACTGCATAGCCTGCGAAAACAGTCGTCTTTCTTCGCTCCCGGCCAGAGTGGCGTTTCGCGAGATGGACGTCTGCGATTTACTGCCGAAAATTCCATACTGATGACGCAAATCTGTCCCGAATCTGGTCATGAACCATGAACATGTTGTTTACTTGCATTCTATATTGTGACACCGGGCGCGGCTGTGATTAGAACTGTTTGCAAGGACAGTAGGTAGATTCTTATCACGGATATCATATAGTTTTCATCAAGAAATTGTCGACCACGCAAGTCATTTTCCACGGTAATAATGTTAACCACTAACCTCTGTCGCTTCTCGATTTGCTTTTTATATGACAGACAGCAAAACGGAAACGTGAAAAGAAGTGAATTTGTCGAGTTCGACGGGAGAAAGTCGAACAAATGTTCGAGATATCGCGGTATCTTTTGCAGGAGCTCAGTGATCTTAATATCACTGAGTCCTCACATAGTATTTGTCTCCCTTTCAGCGCCTTTTCTGCAAAGAATGCAAGTTTCTTCCTGATCATGAATATTCATCTCCGCGGGAAAAAACCGCAAATGTTAATTTATGCCTATTTTGCAGATTTGAGGCAAGATTACAAAGTTCACACTTACGTCATTAGTTCGTGATATACCCGTAGATGTTGAAGAATGCAAATGAATAATGAAATATCATATATTTGAACTACGGAGAAAGATATGAAGACATCGTTGATTATCGCAGTTATATACACTAACTATGGTGAAATGAAAGCTTGAACGGGATTCGAACCATACCGGTGCAGTGCTTAGCCTGCGAAAACAGCCGTCCTTCTACGCAGGCTAATTTGGATTTGTTCTTGAGGAAAACTCGGTCAGGGAAATCATCTGATTATCGTGACGTCATCCTTTTTTCAAAATGTCTTCCGTCCAGCCGGCGTTTTCAAGACTTTCAAATTCTTCTGGTTTGAAGAGCGTTTTCGAAAAGCGCCATTTTCGTGACAGATTAGTGTGGACGGTAGGACTAACCGTAGAAATAAAGCTACGTTTTCAAATTTCTCCGGTGTGGCGTGCAAGGGGCCCAAAGCGCCAAGCTTGATACTGCAGCGAAAGACTCTGTACATATCCTTCTTTCTTTTTTGAAGGCTTAAGAGTCTTAAGGCATTTTCACTTGAAATCATTGCCAGTTGTATCTCTTTAGCTTGCTATCAAACCCTCGACTGGAAGATCTTTCCCATATATAAACGGCTATTTAAATGTTACAAATGCCTATTTTTAGGTAAACACTTCATTTTAGCATACAACCTAACTTTCCCTTCAATTTCGAGATAAGAGGCGATGATTTATTTTGATCATTGTCTCTTGTTCGAGGTTCAAGTTTAATTTAAATTTTATCTTATTTTATTTTCTTATATATATTTACAAGAATTTCTTGCCCTCGCAACTAGTTCCAGAACTAATCGAGGCGGTGGCAAGAGTATTAAAAAGGAAAGAAAGAAAAAAGGAATTATAATGTAAAATAATGATGTAATGTATATACGAAATAATTCATATATGAATTATTTCGTATATACATTACATCATTTCACTCCTCACGGGAAGATATGAACTCAATAAATTGACCTCGCTCCCAATGTTTTTATAGCTCCCAGTGTTTTCATAGCTCATGCAGTTGGTAGAGCATCGCACCGGTATCGCGGAGGTCACGGGTTCGAATCCCGTTGAAGCCCTGATTTTTTTCAGGCTTTTTCTTTCCAATTGCTTAAATTGGAAAATATACTGCGATGATCATTCTCACTTTCTTTTAATGTACAACAATATTACAAAAAATGCAAGTAAACAATAGAGGTATATATGTACATGTAGAGAAGATGATTCCAATCTCCAATTAAGAAATATTTTCTGATTCATGTAGAACACATCTGAACCCAATTTAGCTGCAACGCAGGTCTCAATTACGAAGAAGTAAAACTAACCAAGTAATTTATAAATAATCGAAGAAAACTGAAAAACCGATATCCTTATCATCAAAAACCCAAAAACCGAATTGAAAAGGAATAAAACGAAAACCGCCACTTATACCAAACCGAAAAACCGGATTAAGAACAAAAACCGAATTAAAAAGGGAATAAAATGAAAACCGCCACTGATAACAAACCGAAAAACCGGATTAAGAACAAAAACCGAATTAA
>CAXHUQ010000094.1:155000-157500 GCA_964020085.1 Micromussa lordhowensis | reverse complement strand
TAACTACTTCAGAGAAGCTCAGTAGATATATTAAGCACTTCTTCTTGGCTCCATACATTCACAAAATGCAAATGTGTCAATACCAACTCTCCGAGGGCCGCCGAGGTCGTGGAAGTACAAAAACGACCGAGGGCCAATATTCGTCACTATAACTCGAGCAAGCTATGTGGGTTATTCACCAAGCGCAAGGTCAAGATGGCTGGCTTGCGTGTTTAAGGTGGGGGGGGGGGGGGGGGGTTAACATGAATTTAGAGGAAATTTAAGAAAATTTAAAGAGGGATTAAAAGGACAAAAAGTTTTGGAACACCACCAGACAGTTGAACGTCCCCGAAAGGGCACCCCAGGTTGGTGGACAACTGTTTGATGTACGTCTACCAGTTTCTAACTTCAAATTCTAATTTTTAAACATCAAATCTTCAAAATTTCCTATTTCCATAAATTTTACTAATCGTTTGAGAAAAAAAAAATCATCCCCAAAAATCACCAAAAATTTTACAAAACAGCCCAAAACATAGATATGTGGGATAAGCAGAGAAATTTTGTCTGCTTGAAACGTGAACGAGATGTGTGCGTTGAAACCATAATACCCAGCCAAAATAAGGCCTTCATGTTAACCCCGTCTTAAGGACCTTGACTCCGTCTTTGTCCAGAAACGCGCAAAAAAGAAAGACGCCAATATTCAGGCATCTTGACCGAACAAGCTTGATCAATCAAGTATTTATTATTTATGATAACTTCGACTTAGGGGAAATTTCCTTGTGCGAGACAACGCGTAATCGCAAGCGGGCGAAATAGCGCCATCTTGCCCGCTTAGGTAGCCAATCACAGCGCATTATTTGGTTCATCTTGCGAACTCCCGGAGCCTTATATAACGGGGAATTGAAAAGAGTCAATCTTGTGGAATAAAACTTTATTTTACTTTCAAACAGAGCAACACATTGCCTTTGGGTTATAAAATGTAAAATATTTATATCAGATCATTTTTTGGTAGCTGACTTGTCGTACATGAATGCGTTGTTGCCATTACTGGTTGGTGTTTCAGGTTTTATATAAAGTCGATATTTTCGGAGTTTTGTTTCTCTCGAAGGGCCGCTATTTTCGAGACAAAATTTGCTAACAGCTAAGTAATTTCATCGTTATACCTTTGGAGGTCGCTAGTTTCAAGCCTTGTTCCCACGTTCTCTCCTAGAACAAAGACCTTGGGAACGAGGTTGAGTTTCCTGGAGTCCTTATCGGGAGCCTGGTAGCTAAAAACGTGACAATAGACGTCTGTAGTTGACTGTGTTTGTATCTACCTCTGTAGAAATTTGTCTGTTTGAGCTGCTGCGACAATCAGACATAACAAAGAGAAGACACAGGGAAAGGGAATGAAAGAGAAAGGAAAGGAAAAACCAGCTACTTGACTTGACTGCGAAAATGAAGCAACAGATCTCTCTATGTTGTTATTAAAGCATGCATGTCCAGACAGGAGGGATTGTCGGTCAGGTGAGATCTCTTGTTATGCTTTGTATTGGTTCACTTTGTTTTGTTTGGAAAACAAATACCAATGCAGTTGCTACAAACGTTAGCTTTAGTGATTCTTCGTTTTTCGAATTATTATCCCGAAATGGATACTTGGGTTTCTCGGTCGGTGCTACAAAAAAAACGCTTAGATTAGCGATCAATTTCTTCATCCAATTTGATTGAATCCTTCAGGTATTTCCCTTGAACTAGTATCTTAAAATCAGTGCTTTCTACATTATTAACTTTTTGTTAAGAAGAGACAAAAGAATCCGCTTGATCATTTTCAGACACTTGACTGGCAGGAATGGCCTCATAATCAAAAAGCCTGTAAAATTTACATAATACGTTTTTAAAAAAACTGTAATTTTACGGTACAACTAATTCTAAACATGCGACTTCTAATACAAAGGTGCGTGACTTGTCTCATGTGCGTGACTTGTCTCACGAACTTTGTACTTCTGCTTTCGCTTGCCAATATCTCGTATATTTTTTTTCGATTCTTTTGATACTGGGAAAAATATCGCTTCCATCTTCGAAGAAATCTTTTTGCGAGTGTACTTTTCAGTTTTTTTCACGTGAAACATAGAGTAGTACTTAAAGTCGATCGTACATTCGATCGGAAAACACCCCGAAATCGGTACAAGCGAAAGAGATTATGAAGCTTGGTGGCAAGAGAGAGTTTAGAGCATCATTCGCTGTCTGTTACTCCGCACACGTGCGAGATTGTCTTTGTCCGGAAATAATAATAAATGCTTTAAAGCGCTTTTCAATTGAGAGTCAAATTAATCAGGCATTAATTACTTTAGTTTACTGCGGTTTGAGATTGGCTGAGTGGCCTAATTGGTAAGTAATTGGTTTGGTTTCCGTTTCAGGACACTCAATTGAAAACCGATCTGTAAAAGACATTTGTATTTTATGTATCTTTCTGCTATTTTTTGTCGTCCTTTTAACAAATTGACGTCAGTTTTTCATGCGTCTGTCCTGTTATTGATCATGA
>CAXHUQ010000094.1:135000-150000 GCA_964020085.1 Micromussa lordhowensis | reverse complement strand
ATCGAATATTACTGCCTTTGCGTGATCCACATTTTAGAATAGTGTGGGTCACCATAACATAAAAGGTCACGAAAGTAGCGTCAACAGAAAGCTCTCATTAACTGGATAAAACCACTTTGGTATTCATGTAAATCGAGGAAAAAGCAACTCATGAAAAATATTTCTTGTCCGTCTTCATTTAGTATGCTTCATTTTGTATTCAAAAGAAGAAAGAATGAAAAGGAGTAAATGAGATTAAGCGATTAAACATCAATAATTATATCTATCAGGCGTAAATATTGACAGCTTTTTAGCAACTACTGTAGACATCAGCGTTACGACTAAGGTATTGACTGCGCTGTTTGCACTCGTTCTTGTTCAAAAATACGGAAGATTCAGAATTCATCGATTTAAAAAACTGTACGTGAACGTAACTAAAATAAAGAGCGAGCTCAAACAAATACTATTCGGCATTTTCAAAGATATATTAACATAATGCAGGCTCCCTAAGGATTACAAATCCATTAGAGGGTTTTGTTTAATGGCAGTAAGGTAATTACGGGACTAATAGCAGACTTTAAGTATTTAAATACTCTAATCTCTGACGTAAAACACATCTTTGACGACAGCTACTTATCGAGTGGCACGTCTTCGTGAGCTGTACGTCATCAGCTGAATCCTACAATTGTCACGTATACAAACGTTAGCGATAATGCTGGGCGGGTCAATAAAAGACTTATGCTAGAAGAGAAATTAAGTCCTTTCAAATGTCTTGACACGTTTTACTTACCCAAATGTTTAGCATGACCGAAGCAAGTGAGTCTGGTGAAAAATTTTCTCAATGAATCACGACTGTTATGTTTCTAGCTAAAACGGCATGATGAGATCACGTGGCATAAATCACCCAAAAGAACAAATGCCGGGATACCTCAATATTCGATACGAGAGTGTATGAACGGTTTCAGATTATTACACCTGCAAAGTCTTTATGTATTACGATTGCATTCTGTCCGAGGATGTAGTAACAATACTATCGTAGGGATTCAATTTAGCCCCCTCCCCCATTAAACGTGGTTTTGTTACTAAGCACCCTAATTCGAATTACCGTCTTCATATTACACCCGGGGGGGGGGGGGGGGTGTGGACTCCCGTATAAAAGAATACGGGGGTGCTCGCGGGAAATTTTGAAAGGAACCCCTAAGAGGTCCAAGATCCTGTTTTGTGGGCGTGACTTGAACTTTTTTCACCCCCAAGAGGCACCAATTCTAAAACAACATATTATCTCCTGTCCTTTTTTCTCAGCTCAATACCATAAAAGGCATCGCAAAAGCTCTGTGGACCCTTTGAGGCTGAAACCCTAAAAGGTACGACGAACAACCCCGTCCTCATACATATTTTTTTTCTTTAGTGTATAAATTGAGATCACGTCCGTGGTTCACCTTCCACTGAACAGCTCACATTACAAAACTACTCACTTCACTGCTACGTTATTTCCAAGTGAAACCAAGAATCCGTTCTCATTTCCATCGCAGATGCTGCAGTTGTCATTAAGAATGCCTAGATCTCCTCACTCTTCTTATCTGGGTACTGTTGAGAGTCCCGGATACCTTTGGTCAGCACCAAGACTCAAGGAGCAAGCGCAGCAAAGAATAAGGATTCAAGGTGACTATTGAGTAATGTGTGTTTCACTAAGTATCCGACGGAAGGAAATTGCTGGAGGACGCCAGGCTAACGAGGTTGGGAGGCGATTGTACCAGTCCCTGTAAAACGAAACGAGGCTAGAGTGAGCCAAGGTCTGAACTAAAAAAGGTCAAAAAATGCGCTGACTGATTTTACACTGGCGGCCAGATCACCAATGGATCACTGACTGAGTAACCCGTTAACCCTGGGTACTAGCTTGGTACTTAGCGCTTTATTATGACTTGGACTTGGACTTTGATCACCCACAAGTGCTAAGGCGAGGCTATCGATTGCTATGCTTGATACTTCATTCCAAGGTTAGCGCGCGCATTTCCCAGGTAAAAGTCTTCTGGTGAGGTAAGGCTATTTCTAACCAAGTTAACGCAATTTTTTTTTACTTGTAATTTTTCCAATATTGAAAAAAGTGGCATTTATTTGGTCGGAAAGCCGGCTGTCTGTCGTTATCGGTTTACCTTTATTATTATTTTCATAATTACGGCGAAAAAAATTCGCCAAAAAATGTGACCTCCGGTTTAAGAGAGCCAAACAGTAATTTTTTTTCAACCTTGTGATCAAACCAATTTCTTTCAAGGCTGTTTCCTCATTGTAATTGAGTCAATCCAAATTTTCTAGGCTTTTTATCTATTTTTGCAGTCGATTGATCGCAGCAATTTTTCACAAGAAAATAGATCTCTTAACTCAGATTTCTGATACCTGTGAGTTATAGATAAAATGACCAATTTTCTGTACGGATACCTTTTGCAGCATTTTTTTCGCCTGCGGTTTCCGGAACTCTTTCAAAAAAATATTTTGACCACGAAACAAAATGCAAATGAATCAAATACTGAGCCAAACCCAATCCTTTCTGATCTTTTAATGTCAGCATTACATATGGAATTTAATTTTCGTACACTGATTACTTTACCATTTGTGATCTGCGATTTACCTCCAAAAAATAAATCGATTTTTCCTGTTGACAGACTTTTCAGTCAAAAAAAAAATTGTAAAAGAGGCTAAGGTCCTTGCGTATTAGCTGCCGTTTAAGATAAAGTGTTTTGCGGATGCATAGCAAGACCTTCGGACTAAATGAATAATAAACCGACGAATGGAATAATAGTAATAAAATTAACAATCAGTTCATTTCAACCCGGATGGTTCTAATTCGGCGTTTTGACACGCGATCCAATAAACCTGTACACCGAATTAAATTTTCGTAGTTTTATACCTTTTAGCTTTTTCTGTAAAATCACGCTCATGAAGAAAACGGTAATTCTGTTAGTTTTCGCGGAATCTGTGAAAGGATGAAACACATGGCAGAGAACCTTGAATATTTTAGTATCTTAAGAATTAAGATGAGAGACTTCAATTTTCTTCTGAGTGATAATTTGTCGAGCATTAGCTTTTCTTTGGCGGGAATGGGATGTCCTTGTCAGAAACTGTTCAATCGCCATGTCTTTCAATTAAATGAGATTTATTTATTTCTCAAACATTCCCTAAACGATGCAGCCATTAAAATCGACATTGCACTACGAGTGTACTCTATCAGTTGTACTTTGAAAGATTGAAAAAAAAAAACCCAAGGAAAAAAAAATCAGCCGCGGAAAGAGAGACAATGTGGCGCTGAATTTCCAACATGAAGTTAATTATGGTTGAATCCCGCTGACCGAGATGTGCGCTGTGCCGAAATGTGGACAATACATCTTTTAGATCAAACCAATGAGATGCGTGTTTGAAAAGTCGGGTAGATAAGTAGAATACATAAATATACGATTTTAAAACGAAATCTTCGAAGAAAAAATAACTTTAACCATTCAGCATTGTAGTACCGCAGTCGGAAATTAAACGGATAGGAGGTCGAGCGAACAATTCTTCTCATTTCGCACGTTACCGGTAAATCAATTCGTCAGCTTCACTGCTTTCATTGAGTTAGTCGGTATGTTACTCTAATTTTTTTTATTTTTGCAGCTGTTATCGACTTTATGTCAATGCTTTTCTCGACCACTTACAATGATCTGTGCCAAAACTGACAACTAGGCCCTGATGTAATGAAAGAAATTGTGCGTTGATTAAATTGATTGTTAAAATTTATTTTGCAAAGCTATTATTTTAGTCATATTTTAGTCTATATGCATGGAGAGTACTTTTAAAGTTGATGATATTATGGCACATGCAACGCACAGCTCAAGTCATTTTAAAAACCGGATGTCTTCTTGCTCGCTGCTTGAGGTAAAAAAGATTTACAATTTGTTATCAATCATGTATTTTGTGGGCAATCCATCGTCCTTTTTCACTCTTTGTCTTTCAAATGTAAATCGAAGGTAACAGGTGCAAATCCTCGCGGGAACACTTCATAAATTTGAAATACCAGCTTTTAAAATTAGTTTTATTTCTCGATTTCACAATTTGGGCAGGAAGAGCCATGGATAGTAATCTGAGCCACAAACGGACCACTCGAGCTCATCATCAGCTAAGGAAATAAATGGGCAATTTTTTTCATGCCAAAGAGAAATTTGAGTAGCGAATTGCAATATTACGCCCCCCTATACGCTTCTGCAAAATAACAAAAGTACTGGGTAAACACTGATACCAAAAACGTTTCGCATCCTATCTGACAAGGTAAACCTACATGGTTGAACTGTACCCGCTATGAATTCTAGAAAACAGATAAATTTTATTTCTACCAGAAGTCTGCTTTGCGTTCAGTTATTTTCCTCATTTTGTTTCACATTGCATTCCTGAAGTGCTCGCTTAGCAAGACAAGTGTCTTATACTAAGTGTTTTATTTACGTAGAAGCACGTTAAGGCAGCAACTCTTTTTCACCCATACCTCGGAACTTCGTTCTACATCTGTTTTGACGATTCGTTCGATCTCTAGCTTTAGCCCCACCGTGCGGCTCCATGATCTATCTGCATCCGATTCGGATAATTTTCGATTAAAACTCCACTGCGGTTTCGCCTGTATAAGAAAATGACCGTTCAGGGTATGTTTAATGAAAATCTTTCATCGGTTCATAAAACCACCAGAAAACCATGATTTGTTTTCATTTTTGCTAAAACTTCGCGTCCTTGTATCATGGCAAAATTCACCCTTCGACCTAAATTGCACTACCCTGGTCCCAGAGGCTTTCTTGTATTCTTTATTGGCAAATTTTGTGACGCGAACCTCTTCTTTTAATTTTTTTTACTGGCACGAAGCGCTGAGAGCCGAGAAAAGAAAGCCTCTGGTGTAGACCGTTGGGAACCTCACTTTCATGCCATCAGCTTTTGACCGTCGTTTCTGATTGGAGGATATTTTTAATTGCTCCACAAGTGATATGATTGGATCTGTGAACAAATTGTAAATCCGATCCTCTTTTGTGATTGGTCAAAAGAAAATGACATCTTTGACAGCTGTCAAGTGCTGAGCCAGCATGAAAGTGAGATTCTCAACGCTCTTGACCAGAGGTTTTCTTTTCTCTCGGGCTCGGCGCTTCGATCAGCGCTTCGCGTCGCAAACTTCCGAATAAAAAAGATCGTATAAAAGAAAGCCTCTGAGACCAGGGTAAAATTGCACCTGCTAACTCAAACCGAACTGAACGTGGCGAAAAACAACAAATACCTCGACTGACAGAAAACTTGAAGTCAATAGACACTAGGCGGAAAGCCAAGCTGTGAAAATTGCAGGTGAAAAGTCCCTGCCTTAAACACTGATGTGCTCCGACGCACTCGCAAGGGTGTGGTCAATTTGACCTGGCCTATTACTAATACACCATCAAACATGGGTGTTGCAGAATTTTAACCCTTGCACGATCTTACCAAGATGGGCGGGCGGGAGCAAGACGAGATATTGGTAACTGTCGGTGTCAGTTTTAAAGAGACTCCTTTTCCATTAAGTTCAATATTTAATAAAGTAAGGTCTGAAACAATATACCCAGTGATTTCTCTAGAACATATTTTGGTTTTCAATACTCGCTTCCTAAAACTGAATATATTATAAGCCGAGTTGACTTGTGATTGCATTCTCATGCATTATAGTTCTGGGAAATTTGTCGCTTTATGAAATACACGTTCTCAAACAATGCTGCTAATTTCAAATTAATCAAGTGGGGTCTTAATGGCTTATAAACACGCCGAATATTGTTATGAAAACAAAGAACACGAGGGCGGAAGTTTTGTTTTGACATTCTTTAGCACTGGAATAGATATGCATGTTATCTAATCTTTCTAACCTTGCTTTGTTGAAGATCGACTTACTTCGACAAATCATTATGTTTTTACCAGGAGCCTGTTCTTAACGCAGTTTTGGTCGAGAAGTGTTTCGGCATTTCCCACTGATAATTAAATACCACGGAACATTCTTTGCAAATTGTAAAGACTTTCTTTCTATTCAATAACTATTTAATACGAAACTAAAACTCTTTTCACAAGGTTTCTCCCTTAAATTAATGCGTCATCAAAGAAACAGGGAACTAAATTTTTCAAACCGTCGATAAAGTTGCGTGCATAGATATTATTCAGCTAAATGTGGGTGATCGCCAACTGGATTTTTTCCAGTAAGTCGAGTTACTCCGGCGACGTGATGCAATAATTGGGTTTGTGAAAATCGCAAAGCACGTGAGTGTCTAGAGAAAGGAAAACCCAATTGTTTTCGGCAATGTTCGATTCTTGTATGAATTGATCTTTTGTCAAAAAAAAATTGTAAAAGAGGCTAAGGTCCTTGCGTATTAGCTGCCGTTTAAGATAAAGTGTTTTGCGGATGCATAACAAGACCTTCGGACTAAATGAATAATAAACCGACGAATGGAATAATAGAAATAAAATTAACAATCAGTTCATTTCAACCCGGATGGTTCTAATTCGGCGTTTTGACACGCGATCCAATTAACCTGTGCACCGAATTAAATTTTCGAAGTTTTATTCCTTTTACCTTTTTCTGTAAAATCACGCTCATAAAGAAAACGGTAATTCTGTTAGTTTTCGCGGAATCTGTGAAAGGATGAAACACATGGCAGAGAACCTTGAATATTTTAGTATCTTAAGAATTAAGATGAGAGACTTCAATTTTCTTCTGAGTGATAATTTGTCGAGCATTAGCTTTTCTTTGGCGGGAATGCGATGTCCTTGTCAGAAACTGTTCAATCGCCATGTCTTTCAATTAAACGAGATTTATTTATTTCTCAAACATTCCCTAAACGATGCAGCCATTAAAATCGACATTGCAGTACGAGTGTACTCTATCAGTTGTACTTTGAAAGATTGAAAAAAAAAACCCAAGGAAAAAAAAATCAGCCGCGGAAAGAGAGACAATGTGGCGCTGAATTTCCAACATGAAGTTAATTATGGTTGAATCCCGCTGACCGAGATGTGCGCTGTACCGAAATGTGGACAATACATCTTTTAGATCAAACCAATGAGATGCGTGTTTGAAAAGTCGGGTAGATAAGTAGAATACATAAATATACGATTTTAAAACGAAATCTTCGAAGAAAAAATAACTTTAACCATTCAGCATTGTAGTACCGCAGTCGGAAATTAAACGGATAGGAGGTCGAGCGAACAATTCTTCTCATTTCGCACGTTACCGGTAAATCAATTCGTCAGCTTCACTGCTTTCATTGAGTTAGTCGGTATGTTACTCTAATTTTTTTTATTTTTGCAGCTGTTATCGACTTTATGTCAATGCTTTTCTCGACCACTTACAATGATCTGTGCCAAAACTGACAACTAGGCCCTGATGTAATGAAAGAAATTGTGCGTTGATTAAATTGATTGTTAAAATTTATTTTGCAAAGCTATTATTTTAGTCATATTTTAGTCTATATGCATGGAGAGTACTTTTAAAGTTGATGATATTATGGCACATGCAACGCACAGCTCAAGTCATTTTAAAAACCGGATGTCTTCTTGCTCGCTGCTTGGGGTAAAAAAGATTTACAATTTGTTATCAATCATGTATTTTGTGGGCAATCCATCGTCCTTTTTCACTCTTTGTCTTTCAAATGTAAATCGAAGGTAACAGGTGCCACTTTGGAATGCAAATCCTCGCGGGAACACTTCACAAATTTGAAATACCAGCTTTTAAAATTAGTTTTATTTCTCGATCTCACAATTTGGGCAGGAAGAGCCATGGATAGTAATCTGAGCCACAAACGGACCACTCGAGTTCATCATCAGCTAAGGAAATAAATGGGCAATTTTTGTCATGCCAAAGAGAAATTTGAGTAGCGAATTGCAATATTACGCACCCCTATACGCTTCTGCAGAATAACAAAAGTACTGGTAAACACTGAAACCAAAAACGTTTCTCATCCTATCCGACAAGGTAAACCTACATGGTTGAACTGTACCCGCTATGAATTCTAGAAACAGATTTAATTTCTACCAGAAGTTTGCTTTGCGTTCAGTTCTTTTCCTCATTTTGTTTCACAGTGCATCCCTGAAGTGCTCGCTTAGCAAGACAAGTGTCTTATACTAAGTGTTTTATTTACGTAGAAGCACGTTAAAGTAGCAACTCTTTTTCACCCATGCCTCGGAACTTCGTTTTACATCTGTTTTGGCGATTCGTTCGATCTCTAGCTTTAGCCCCACCGTACTAGTGCCAGTCTCGCGACAAGAGGGTGTTGGCTTTCGATGTCAGTAAGTGGTTTATCCATATCCACTAGCTTGTACAGTTTGACTGTCAATTAAACGGCTTGTAAAAACGTAAACATCAAAACTTTGTACAGGCTTGATTCTTGGTTAGGAGTACGGTTTCCTGGCCATTGTATATGTTAATCTTTCGCAGGTATCTGTTGAGTGTTTTCTCTGTAGAAACCTCCATGATCTATCTGCATCCGATTCTGATAATTTTCGATTAAAACTCCACTGCGGTTTTGCCTGTATAAGAAAATGACCGTTCAGGGTATGTTTAATGAAAATCTTTCTTCGGTTCATAAAGCCACCAGAAAACCATCATTTGTTTTCCTTTTTGCTAAAACTTCACGTCCTTGTCTCATAGCAAAATTCATCCCTTCGACCTTAATTGCACCTGCTAACTCAAACCGAACTGAACGTGGCGAAAAACAACAAATACCTCGACTGACAGAAAACTTGAAGTCAATAGACACTAGGCGGAAAGCCAAGCTGTGAAAATTGCAGGTGAAAAGTCCCTGCCTTAAACACTGGTGTGTCCGACGCACTCGCAAGGGTGTGGTCAATTTGACCTGGCCTATTACTAATACACCATCAAACATGGGTGTTGCAGAATTTTAACCCTTGCACGATCTTACCAAGATGGGCGGGCGGGAGCAACACGAGATATTGGTAACTGTCGGTGTCAGTTTTAAAGAGACTCCTTTTCCATTAAGTTCAATATTTAATAAAGTAAGGTCTGAAACAATATACCCAGTGATTTCTCTAGAACATATTTTGGTTTCAATACTCGCTTCCGAAAACTGAATATATTATAAGCCGAGTTGACTTGTGATTGCATTCTCATGCATTGTAGTTCTGGGAAATTTGTCGCTTTTAAGAAATGCACGTTCTCAAACAATGCTGCTAATTTCAAATTAATCAAGTGGGGTCTTAATGGCTTATAAACACGCCGAATATTGTTATGAAAACAAAGAACACGAGGGCGGAAGTTTTGTTTTGACATTCTTTAGCACTGGAATAGATATGCGCATGTTATCTAATCTTCTATTCTCTTTCGCTTCGCTCAGCCGAATAGAAAACATTTCTATTATAAGTAATAACGCAAAGACAACAGTTAGTGGAGGGAGCCGCCAGCAATTATCGAGTTTATTAGAAAATTCTGAATAGTGTTAAGTACAAGAGTCGTGATAAATAGTAGAAAATACAATACAGTGAAAATAAAGGTATGATAAACAATCAAGAAAATAACAAAATAAGTGGAATGAAAAATAGCCTCGAGTAAACTGGTCGGCGTCCAGTGGTGTGATATTAACAAGGAGTGGTTTATAAAGGGCCTGATTGCCCCCCTATGGGAGTAGCTAACAATACAAGCTCATTAACAACTAAAAGAAATACATTTTCTAACCTTGCTTAGTTGAAGATCGACTTACTTCGACAAATCATGATGTTTAACCAGGAGCCTGGTCTTAACGCAGTTTTTGGTCCTAAAGAGAAGTGTTTCGGCATTTCCCACTGATAATTATATGCCACGGAACATTCTTTGCAAATTGTAAAGACTTACGTTCTATTCAATAACTATTTAATACGAAACTAAAACTCTTTTCACAAGGTTTCTCCCTTAATGCGTCATCAAAGAAACAGGGAACTAAATTTTTCAAACCGTCGATAAAGTTGCGCGCATAGATATTATTCAGCTAAACTTCGTCAACACTGTGGGTGATCGCCAACTGGATTTTTTCCAGTAAGTCGAGTTACTCCGGTGACATGATGCAATGTTTGGGTTTGTGAAAATCGCAAAGCACGCGAGTGTCTAGAGAAAGGAAAACCCAATTGTTTTCGGCAATGTTCGATTCTTGTATGAATTGATCTTTTGTTTTCGGTTTCAGTCACTTTTGCCTTATTTACTCACAGAAATGAAAAGTTATGAAAAGTATTCTGTGATTAGTTTCTAAAAGATATTTCACTTGTCAGGGAGGTTTCTCACGTGAATTTCATGTGTAAATGTTTACAACCAAAGAATGGTCAAAGTGCAGTTTCGAAAGGCGATTCCTCGACCAATCACAAACTAGCTTCTTTTCATGTTGATGAATATTTAACCTGAAGTTTTCCCGCGCAGAGTGAAAAGACACGCTGTGTTTTCTTTGGGTTCGAAGCTCGGAAGTTATTTTGATCTCGTATTTCGTATTCAGTAAGTTTGATGATGTAGTTTTGAAGACATTGAGGTTTTTAGGTTTAGGGAAATGGTTTTTAAGGCTGTTTTACGAAGTTCGCTTTGAATCGACGAGTTGAAAGAAGTTTTCACTTTTCGCGTCACACGAGTACACGTGGGGACCAGTCCATTCATATGTAGTACTTGAACGGTTTTCGAATTTTCTTGCTTCAGCTGGTTAATATAATTTTCATTCTACAGGAATCTAGAGGAAACCTCAGCCGTGTGGTGAGAGCGCAGTCCTTTCTAACCTCTGCCCTTCAACTTTGCTTCAATGGCTTCAAAAGCAGAAGAAGCTGCCGCCGTACAGCCGCTAACCGGCGAACATGGCGACAAAGAAACGAACGGAGACGCTCTCCCGGCAATCGAAGACAACAGAGCGGTTGGCCTTAAAAAAGAAGTTACCCTGTTCAATGGTATTGCTCTTGTCGTTGGAGTGATCATCGGCTCCGGGATTTTCATCTCTCCAACAGGCGTGCTCAAAAGAACAGGCTCGGTTGGCATGAGCTTGGTCGTTTGGGCCGGCTGCGGTTTCCTCGCGCTTTTGGGTTCTCTCTGCTACTGTGAAATGGGTACTATGATTCCCAAATCTGGTGCGGAATACTCCTATCTGTACGAGGCCTTTGGTGCTCTCCCCGCCTTCCTCTACAGTTGGACCCTCGCTCTAATCATCCGGCCATCTTCGCTTAGTGTGGTCGCTCTGACTTTCGCACGCTATGTGAGCCAACCTTTCTTTCCCGACTGCGAGATCAGCCCGATCCCCGTACGAAAAATTTTGGCCGCGACTTGTTTGGGTGAGTTATATTAACATTCGTACAAAGCCCATAAGCTATGCTTACTACCTCTAGTTTCTTTGTGTTGTAAAACTTTTCTCTGTATCCCGTTTTGCATTAAACTCGCTGGTGATTTGAGCCAAATTTTCTTTTAATAAAAATATTTAGTCTGGCATCCTCTTCGGCTCGTATCGAATAACATTTATCGTATTGTCCCAAAGTTTGATAGCGAAGCTTCGTTATTTTTTTTTACAGCGTAGCGGTAAATTTCATGTTTTTACTGTATTGCATCAGCTTTATAAAAACGTGGCTTTGGTAATTTGCATAACAAACTTTCTTCGGGCAAAAGCTTAGCACTTCATTGTTTGGGGAAGGTAATTGAACTGGAACAATCTGTTAATGAGTAATATGTCTGCTCTCGCTTTTCGGTTGTAAAACCTTTAGCCCAAAAAAATTGGGAGAGTGAAAGTTTAAAGCGAACTTGTAGTTCACGCCATTTTATATGGCAAGGCAATTAATTGCTTCGAGTTGTCGATCCCACGGGAATGACCTTTCGACAATATCGGACATATAGGTCGAGTGTAGTGAGTTGTTGTCACTTGCTAGTCGTGTAACCTTTACTTAAATGTGCATACTTACAAGCTTTCGACCTCACGTGTGTCGGAAAATTCATAATAACCATTACTATTTTTTTTAGGGTTAGGTTATTTTTATCAAGACAATTATTTCGTATTGTGTTAAGTTTACGTGCAGTGACCTAAATTGACCGGTCCTTACTTGCTTTATCACATGGCTAAGATGTGACTATCGTTACATACGTCTAAAAATATCTGGGCCGGGTTGTTCGAAAGTAGGTTAACGCTAACACAGGATTAAAAGTTAACCGAAGTCTTAATTATCTTGTATAAAAATGTCTTTCACTGCCTATTTTGTTGCGAAGTTTGAGATTCTTCAAACTGAAAACTGAAGGACTAGCAATATAAACATGAAACCTCACCGAAAAGTTAAAAAAATTAAAACAAAATTCTCGCTAATCCTGGGTTAGCTTAATCGGGCTTTGAACAACCCGGCCCTGATGTTAAAAGGAGTCAGTGTTCTGATAGCACCTGAGAGGAGCGAACTCGTAAAACTGATATTCTCTAAGATAGAACAATACCAAAGAAGTGATAAATAAAAGCGAAAGTTAATATTCAGAATGGTTATGACTGAGAAATATTAAGATTATGTACGAAGAACTTTAAATTAGCAATTTTTTTCCAGCTGGAATTAGCAATTTTTTTCCAGCTGGAATTTGCAATTCTTTCCAGCTGTCCCTGACACAGGTCATTTAAACAACTGTCATCCAAATGACCAAAAAAAAATGTTTTGAAAAAAAAACATTGCTCATGGAAAAAAAACGTTTGAATGAATAGGTTTGCTGAAACCTGTGGCAGACTCTTTGTTTCATTGGGTTGTAACTTATAGATCACATGTCTGGAAGGGGAGTTTATTCCTCAAAGTCTTTGGTAGGGGCATGCATCCCAAACCTTGTAACCCTTTACCTATTTCAAACCAAGAGCTGTGATTTTCCATACCCTACTTCAAATTGATTCCCCATTTCAGACCTATAAAATTAATATACAACTCCATGACTACACATACCTATATATGTCTCGAGTGTTTGATATATCTTCTCAATTGAAACTAAAACTAAGGAGTAAACGGAGGAATAAAATCGTCAAAATCTATAATAATTAAGACCGGGTATCCAAACCTCCTTCGCTGTTGTGATTTTCTTTGTTTAAACTTGATGAATTATTAATGACTTCGAGAAAATCATATACTAAGTCTGAGTTAAATTACCTACACCCTTTCATACATGGCAGCATATAAAATTATTTTGCAAGTATTAAAATTAGCCTGTCTAATCTTGTTTTTGATTTTTATAATTTTACACTCAAATGAGTTTAGTGAGGTTAATTTAGATGCATTTGAAATAATTTTGAATCGGAAGCCATTTATGAAAAGGGTCCAGATATTTGATATAATTTAGCATTAATGAACTTTCTCGCCTTAAAAAAAATATGTATTCAAGTATGCCAGCTGGGCACTGCCCAGGTTTTACGCACCCCAGGGTGTTTAATTTTAAGACAGTTTTTTTTACGATACCTTGTGGACTTGCAAAACAATATTGTAATGTGGTGAAGTCACTAAATTCTTTAACAGTGTTATTAATTTTTATTGAAGGACGAACCCTAAAGAAGTTTACTAACTCCATTAGAGAAACTGTTTACTTACCTAGTAAATTTGTTGTTTTTTGTTCTGCTTTTCGGGAAACAGTTTCAACTATTTAATGCAGTTACACTTTCTCCCAGATATTGAGGTGGTTATAAAAATTTTATAATAATTTAAATGAAATTTAACTGTGTTTCCATCTAAGGGAAGCCTTTTGTGGAAAGGTTGCTATACTTTCTAGTCATACAGTCAGGTTATAGAAAAATAACATCTTGTTTTCTTTGTTTTAGCACTGACCATGTTCATAAACTGTGCAAGTGTGAAATGGGCAACGCGTATACAAGACACCTTCACTTTTGGAAAACTTATTGCTCTGGTAATCTTGATTGTAATTGGCCTCATAGAGATTGGATCAGGTGAGAATATTATTTTAAGCTACAGTTTGAGTTCCAAGCAGATAAACAGCTTCATGCCTGAAGCCCTGATCCTAACTTACAGACTCCTGATCTGGCTTCGACACCCAATGGGACATGTATAGCCCTTATTAAATGGAGCCAAAAATCCTGTGTTTGCATTCATGTTTCTCTTGTGCTTTAAAAATGTACTTGTAGCTCAGGGATGGAAAAAAGGCCCTTTTCTTTTCTTGTCTTTACTTTTGGCAGCCAAATTAGATAGTTTAAAAACGAGTTATTGCCAGCCATTGTTTTCATCCCTGATAACTATCTATGACTGCTTCTTAATAGGTAATGTTCAGAACTTTGAAGGATCCTTCGATGGGACTACTTCAAACTTGGCAAATATTGGACTGGCCTTTTACTCCGGTCTTTGGGCTTACGACGGATGGTATGCTGATGTCTAATGTGTTCTTTTGTGTGCCTGTCCAGTGCTATTTATGTGGCAGTGTTATAATTCTTTTTTTATTTTATTTTCATTACATAGGAACAGCTTAAATTTTGTCACTGAGGAAATGAAGAATCCCGCAAGGTGAATGACCATTGCTTTTTCACAGTAATAAACTTTATAAGAGGTTAAGCACAGTATAGAGTACATGTATGTTTTTCTTACTACTGTAGGTAAAGTCTGCATTTGAGCATAATGGCCATCAATCCTACAGTTATCTCCTGTTTCCATGACATGGAGTTACTAGTAGTATTTTAAATCCCCCTTGAATGGAATGCTAGTCTATTGCAAGGTTGCCCCTCATTTTTTTTTGGACACAATTTTTGTACTTTATTGGCTTCCTGCACTACTGTGAATTACAAAAACTGTTATCTATATCGCTTAACCTACTTTACATTACGAAGGTTTCAACAGTACTGACGTTAACATTTCTCTTATGCAGAACTAATTTCACGTATGGTTTTGCGCTTAATCTTTCTCACCGCAGTAGAGAATTCATTGTTCGTTTAGTGCCATATCGATGAAGCTCCTTTTTAGTAACTACAATGCTATGAATTATTTAAACTGGAATTCTTTCAGTTTTGTGCACACGCTCTTTAGGGAGGGGAAAATTTTTTTTCCAGGCATTTTCAT
>CAXHUQ010000094.1:127500-130000 GCA_964020085.1 Micromussa lordhowensis | reverse complement strand
TCACCTGTCGGCTCGTGTTCCCACAACTTTTTGGTGAGGTTTTCTGCCTATATTGCTTGTCCTTCAGCTTTGAGTTTGAATAATCTCAAACTACACAAAACATAAGCGATGGAGAACATTTCTATACAAGAAAAATAAATACTTAACTGGGTTAAATTATACATTTCTAATGACTTGTCACTATTTTCAGGACGATTCACCTACAACATGCAAAAGATCTTCAACATATCATTAGCAGAGTCTCCTGAAGAAACTCTGTTTGAAGATTGAAGCCTCTGTTTCAACATCCATTGAAAACCAAGAGGGCTTGCAGATAACAGTTCATTTATCCATGCTTAATTTACGCAATTTAGTTAAGGCAGGATAACTTGCTGTATCTTTTTGTGTTGATTAATATACATTGTATTTCTACAAGACTACGCTGAATATTGTAGTTTTATCAAAAGGAAAGTTCATTATACCCCAGTTAGGATTAGTGAGATTTGGTTCAATCAATAATATCTATCATTATTTATTAGGAAATCCTTCACTTGACATCGTTTTGCAAAATGGACAAAATGTGAGATAATTTCTTCAATTTTGAACTTGCATGTTTGATAGTAACATCACAAGGCATTAATTGCAGTGGTCAGTAGAACCCTGCCTTTCATTCATTATTTTACAATTTATTCTTCACATATAACATTGATTGGACTCGTATTTAAATATATGTTGTTGAAATGGTTATCTTTATTTCAGAAAAAAAGAAATAATTTTTTTCTCTCATTAGTGGTATTACTGTATTTCCCTAAAAAAGTATCTTTTAGTGCACGTTAATTGCTCCATTCATTTACCTAAGTTGTTGATTTTGGTTTGATTCTCCTTAAATAGGAACTACACTGTAGCAAATTAGCTTAATCGTATTAATTATGATAACCATGTATGCAATATAATGATAAGTGCCTAGAAATGAGCTGTGGAAATGATTTTAAGTTTAGTTAGTCTGTCAAAAAAGCTGAAATACTTCCATCTTACAATAGACAATTTCGTACGTGTTAGTAAAGAGGGAAGAATGTACTGTATTTAAAATCATTTGAAGTGAGCCTAAACACAAAGATCACTTTTGAAAGTCATGTTCTACAGACGTATACTTATCGATGCAATATTGTACCCTACTTTAACTTAATCCTGATCAAACCGGGAATATACATATTTTGTGAGTGGCTGACTTCCTGTGATTAACTTCCTCTGAGAATCATACACTGATTAACGGGAAATTAAAAAGAAATAGCATTCAAACTATATGACGTCGTTTCAGTGATGTGGTGTCTTTGGAAGGGACTACTCCCGGCAGGTAACGTTAACTAATGTTAGTATTTTCGTTTGTAGACAAGTTTTAAAATGGCCGATACGTAAGGTTATAGTTAAGTAGAAAACGGTAGAAAAACCCATGGTCAAGTATGAATGAATTTCACACTAGGAAGGTAGTTTTTTAAGTTAAAATTATCCTCAAGCCATGACTGAGCCGTTCGTAAATAGTTTAGTCGTAAAAAGTTTAGTCAAATTGATTCATCATTCAAGTTATGTTAGGTCAATTATAGAAAATCTAGTCGAGTAAGGAAGGGTTTTTTTAGCTGCTACTTTACTGTGCAGATTGGAATGATAGTCAATGAAGCTTTCGTAAGTGTAATATTTTACACTGTTTTTATCCTTAACTTATTGAAACAAACTGAGAGAAAATGGAAAGGATTTATTCGACAGAATTCGTGCAGGTGGAGTTTTAAAGGTGTTATAGAAGCTATCAAATAGGATTGAAAAGTCAGATCACAGTATTTAGGATTTGAACTCCGTTCAGTTATATTTAATTAAGAATTAATGTCAGTGTTAAAGAGTTGTCAAGGTGAGGTTATTAGGCAATAGGTGATTATTGCGGCTTTTGGTCGATCGTACTCAAGTCTAGTCGTGTCTGGTAGAGTCGAACTGAATCGTGTCAAGTCGTCGAGACCAGTCGCGTGTGTCCATAGTGCACGATCTTTGTTTGGAATACTTTGATATGTACGCGAGCTTTGAAGACGGTATACGTTTGCAGTGAACCTAATTCTAAAATAAAGCGGAACGAGGCATTTAGGTAATCTAGTTTGTAGAGCTGACCGAAAAACGTGGCTTCATTAGGCCTCGTTGCTTAATGGATTGTGAGGGAAATCCTTAGTACTTCAGTAACTCTTGACTCCACCTTTTCTAATACCCTCACCTTGGCGTAATTACATACCCCAAAATATTTTAAGGAAATTGTGTCTAATTCTTAAATTAAGTGATGTCGTGTCTAACTGTGTACGTAATCTAGTGAAAGTTGTGTGTTTTTGAATGTAAGAATTGTGTGTGAACAGGGCTGTAGCCAGTATCGGGCAAACCGAGCTACTTGCCTCCGCCAGTTTTGTTGTTTTTTGAAGAAGAAGAAGAAGGAAAGTGAAACAATGCTTAATACCTAGGAAGGGAATTTAACCATTACCATTGCCTCGCT
>CAXHUQ010000094.1:57500-117500 GCA_964020085.1 Micromussa lordhowensis | reverse complement strand
AACTCCTCCCACCTTCCTCTGGAATATGACCCCCTGGGATTGTACTGTATTTGTCAGTTGAACGCCGGCTCCCCAAAGCCAATGTACTTGAAACCTTAAGTCCCCTCCGACAATGTCGACGACCCCTGGCTCCTGAAAATAAGGCCATCTAAATAGCCTGAATAAATACAAGCTCTGCGTGGGCTAACAATTGAAATTTTAGGATATGATTAGATGGCAAGGGAAATTAGAATTTCGCCCATTCTGTGTCGTGCAAACGTTTTGTGTAATGAGAAATGGCAGTCATCTGTCCCATTTGGCAGTTCAGTTTTTCTGTCAAGCGGTGATGTTGGCAGATTCGAGAGGAAATACGAGTAAATTATTCCTATTCTCAGAGCTCTGCTAGGATAAGCACTTGCCTCCCAGCCTATAGTGAAAAAATCCCTGGGGTAGTTGTGAGCCCCGTACCCTATAATTCTCTTCTCACCCAGAGGCAATTGCGGCACGTAAAGTTTCCTGTAAGGCATTCCACCGATGAAAGACATGATTCGTTTTTTTGAACTGTTTTTTTTGGCTGGACTGGTAGGCTGCGGTTCTTCCGGCGGTTTAGAGAGTTTTTCTGCGAAGAACCTAAAGCAACAACACATTTTCATTAAAAATTTTGGTTGTCGACATAAGTTATTCAAGTTTAAAACCCATAACTTAGGTTACAGTTTGTCATTTATTGAGAAGTTAGTCCACTCCCTGAACTCTTCCATCCCCGCTCTATATAGGGGATGACACTGTATAGAGCGGGGAACTCTCCCATCCCCGCTCAATATATATATAGAGCAGGGAACTCTCCCATCCCCGCTCTATATAGGGGATGACACTATAACACCGTTCTATATAGGGGATAACACTGTATTGAGGGATAACTCTCCCATCCCCGCTCTATATAGGGGATAACACTATATAGAGCGAGGAACTCTCCCATCCCCGCTCTACATAGGGGCGGGCAAGGGGGAGTTCGGGACCGGATTAATGAGAAGTATAAACCAACACCAAACCTGACTCACTCGCACACGTTTTGCTTGGGCTACACATAAGCTTCAGTCGAGCTTCGCGCGTGCTTCGCGCGTGCTACGCGTGTGCTTCGCGCAACAGCGTCCTCTGTGATTGGCCAGGGTGATTTAATATAGTTGTGGTATCACGTTACTCATTACAGAAAGTTGCTTTCATAAACGCGGCAAAATGTCATGCTAACTTAGTGTGGAGTGAAACACTTTTTCAATAAGCCTAGTTTAGATTGCTAAATTGCTAAAGTATTGTTACAAAGACTGTTACTGACCAGGATATATAACAATTATTCCATGAGCCCGGGTTGGATATGAAGTGATAAAATAACCAACGAGCGCGTAGCGAGAGTTGGTTATAATCGCTTCATAGCCAACAAGGGCGAATGGAATAATTGTTTTAGTAAATTCTCAAACCGGGTTTTGCCGCCGATTTTTATTTCGGCCATTATAGAGGGCTGAAGTTGAAAACTTCGTGCGGAAAATTTTTTAACTTGGCGCACTATTTTCCATATGACGTAAAACTCCGACTATTGGCTCATAGTCGGAGTTTTTTAGCCAATCAAAAAGCTAGAAATGCAATAGTCGGAGCTGAGAATTTACTAAACATATTATTTGAGATGCAATATTGATGAAGGGAATAACCATGCTTGATTTAATTCCTAAAGATTTCAAAAAATCGTTCTTTTTTTTCTTTAGTTGACAATGTATTAGTTGGCCATCACATTTTAGCGCTTTTTGAAAAAAAAAAAACTGGAAAACACGCGAAACTTTGATCTCGCAAAACTTGAAAAAGAATGAAGTAAATAGTCTGCGAAGACTTACTTTTTCCAGAAAAACATCAAAATAGTGAAGACTGACATGGCGGCCTCGTGAAACAAGCCTCTTTCTACAATTCCATTTGAAACCAAACCTACGATGTTCTCTGCCAGGTCATTCGGTGCGTTGATCTAAGAGAAAATCAAAATCAAAGTCACCGTCTTCAGCGTAGATTCTCGTGCTTGTTGTGTAAAAAGGAAAATTATGGCGATAGTGAGAGTGAATCTAATAAAAATATCGCTCCGCTCCGATAGATTTCACTTAAAGATGATTTCCAGTCCGTAATTCGTAGTCTCGGTACCCTAATGTTTAGAGACATTGTTAGTTCCCACTCGATGGAATCGGAATCGATGCTATTCGTAACGGAACACATACCATATCTTTGAGACCTTTCAAATTCTCTTTCCAACAACTTCATTGATTTTTACAGCTGCGAAGTTGTTCCATCAAGTGATATGAGAAAAAACGAAGCGTAAAAATTCGACTGCTTCGCATCCATGATGGCGGTTGTTTTGAAACTTTGAATTTACTTCATGTTAGTAGTTGCGAAATGTTTACATTTTGTGATGTCTTGCATGAGCCGAAGCAATCTCGAGAGCGGAGTATGGACTGGAAATCATGTTCAACGGAAAAATAAGGTGAATGCATTTTGGAGTCGACGGGCTGCTCGTCTGCTCCTTTTCTAATAACTGGAAGAACTCTTTTGCGCACTTGTTGATCACAGTTTCGATTTAATACATAGATTCCATGTTGCCGTGCGTCTGTTTAGTAATAGACCACAGATGACGTCAAAATGCGGTAAGAAAGAAAAAGTGGCACACGAGGCGACAGCTGCGTGTGTCACTGATGTTCTTACCACATTTTGACGTCTTCTGCGAACAGACGCACGGTAACATGGAATCAGTTCTTGTTTACAAAACAAAAAACCTCTATGCGTCCTCTGTGCGTCTGACCTCGACTGCTTGTCGGGTTTGCATAACTGTCTCGAATTCTCCGAACCTCCCTCATGTTTAGACGAGGCTATGTAAACACGGAAAAAGTACTCTATTGCTTAATTCACTGATATATCACTGCGCATGCTAAACAAACCTGAACTCTAGGGGGGACATCTGAGTCTATGTAGCACTTGACAATGGTCTTAGCTTTGTCCAGAAGTAAATTCTCGTCTTCCATAGTGTAGTTCCCAGACTTCGCGCTCTGGATGGCGTTTTCGGCCTGGTCTTTGAAGCGTTCAACTTCCATCCAGAACTCCAAATCACTGATCAAGCGGTCAGTGTTCACGAACTGGTTATTGATCATGCGCCGTGTGGGGGGAGCAGCATGACGTCGCAAATCTAGGGCAAAGAAAGTTTAATGATATGGTAAGTTAACAGACCGAGAATTCCTAATTAAGCATGTCACATATTGAGTTCTCAAATTAGGGAAGATTAAATTTTATCGGTCGCAGGAGATATGGCTCACTTTAACGAACCATTCTGCCTTGTTGAAGCTCGCGAAGGCAGTATCTCAATACTTTTCGAAAAAAGCGCAATCAAAATCGCACGACCGATCACAAGTTAATACGATTCCGCTTACAATCCAAACATATGGAACCCCCCAAAAACGCCCCCTCGCTGCACACTTAGTTACGAAAATGGCCGTATTTTTGGTCGCAGGCGATAACTATAGTATGATCAAATATCTAATGTGATTTTGCCGAGCGACGGTCAGCCGATTGGCTAGTTTACAACTTTAGAAATTCACATTCTTATGATATATTGACAAAATTGCTTTCTAAACCTTGGCTGATCTGATCCCATGCCTATTAGCGAGGGAGTTAAAATGGCTACATTCAATATAAAGGAAAGTTCTTGTGGAGGTATTAGTTCTCTTTCGCGTTAGGAGAATGACAAGGATCAGTAGCGAGCGGCACTGACTAGTTTCGTTTTAAATACAGCTGATAGAGAAAGGCAATCTGACGGACGAGCAAAAGAGCAGCCGGTGAAAATGCCCAAAGGTATTTTAGATAGTGGTATATAGTCTACAGTTGCTTGATCAGCGCGAAGGAAGGTGAATCAACAATGCACGTTTTTATAATCGCTCTTTCTAACTCGGTTTTCGCTTGCTTGAGTGTAAAGGAATGATTTGCATTTGCCTTCGGTTAGCATTACTACGCTTCGCCTTAAAAAAAAAAAAAAACGAAAAAAGAGAACAAAAAAAAAGTGCGGTACTTTTTGACCAACCAGAAGAAATCAACTCGTGATATCCATGATAAAATGGTCGTTAAAACTAGTCATTTCGTGAGAAAAATGAGTAATTTCCAGCAGTAAAGTAAAAAAAGTCATTTGCTGACCAAATTTAAGCCCGCAGTGGTTGTCAATCTATCAGCGGTTGACTGTGAGTTCTTCATGAATAATTCATTAGTTGGAGGTTGGAGAAGTGGTAAGATTTCAGATACAGTAATCTGAAGGCCGCGAACTGCATTTTTTTGCAGTTATATATAGGCATTGAAAAATATGTTCAAATAAAAAAGCCGATGTAGGATATTAGAAAATGAGACAACTAATTCGTGGAAGAAAACTACTTTTGAGCGTGAAACACTCGCACATGATTTTTAGCAACGCCTCCTTTAAAGCGTAGAGTGACACAGAGAGAGAGAAGGCCAAAACTGGACTTAACTCTTACTTTGTTCGACAGTTGCCTTGGACTCCTTTTTCAGGAATTGTTTAAACTCTCCTAGTGAGCTAGGATTGTGGATCCCACGTTGGAAGCACATTATGTTGTGAGCGAACATCGCCCATAAACCTTTCTAAAATGGCACAAAGAAACAAAAAAAAAACAACAAAACAAAACAAACAGTTAGACAACAAGAAGAAAACATAACTTTAAACTATACTTGAACTTCTATTAAAATGGTTCAATTAGCACGGTTTTAAAATACAATAAAAATTCGCGTATAAGAACCTGAATTTTTTCAGTTAGTCTAAACAGGTTCTTAAAGTAAATTTATGCTAGCAAGGTTCTTAAAATAGGTTATTATATTTCTATATGAAATTCATTTAAATATAATATAACTATTATCTTAGACAGTAATATAAATCGTTTATACACCTTAACACAGCATTAGCCGAGTACTGTACTTTACTCGCAAATACTTGAGGATTTATTGGAATGGTGAACACGATAGATAGATACAGTACATGTCCGGGTTGTTCAAAGCCCGATAAAGCTAACTCAGGATTAGCGAGAATTTTGCTTTAATTTTTTTTTTCGGTGCGGTTATCTGCTTATATTTTTTGTCCTTCAGTTTTGAGATTGAGCAATGTCAAAACTACACAAAAGATAAGAAGTGAAAAACATTTTTAAACAAGAAAAATTGTTACTTCGGTTATCTTTTAATCCTGGGTTAGCGTTAACCGGCTTTCGAACACCCCGGCCCAGTACTTTGGCTTCAAAGAACAAAATGCTATGTCAAGTGACTTTCAAATATAAGCAGATGATGATCTTTATTCAGCAATTTCTACCAATACACTTTTACAGCAACTCCACTGATAAGAACCTAGCTTAAAATTTTAGCCTAAATAGGTTCTTATGTGGATTAAATTTAAAGTTTCAGCCTAACAGGGTCTTATACGCGGATTTTTACTGTATATCGTTGAAAGTTAAAGTTGAAAGTGGACGGCTTGTTCGAGTTTTGGAGATCAAAGACCTTCTCAAGAAAAACGTACATCATCCTCTACGAAAATAATAGCTTTGGCAGGCCTTAAGACAATATATATGAAAGGCATTTTTTGCTTTCGATTCGACTTATTTACACTAGCTCACGCCAACATTGCATTACACTAGATTCAAAAGGTGTTGAAACGAAACAGATTAGCCTCCGGACTTGGTTCTGAACGCAATGGCTCATGTTTTACGCTATATGTGGACAAAAGGCTTGTTTCGTCTAGCTTAGATCGAAATCATCTTGTGATTAGTTTCGGTCATGCTAAGAATAAACATATTCATGTTTATAAACGGCTATGATCGTGATTCCCGCAATGCACAACCTAATCTGAACACTGTTCATACTGAAACATGTTTCATTCATTACAGGAGAATCCTTGTTTACAATACTGCTCATTAGCATAAGCGATTCAGTTTCTGATGGAGCTACAAACA
The DNA here is from genome assembly GCA_964020085.1 of Micromussa lordhowensis. Taxonomy (NCBI): domain Eukaryota; kingdom Metazoa; phylum Cnidaria; class Anthozoa; order Scleractinia; family Lobophylliidae; genus Micromussa; species Micromussa lordhowensis. The sequence goes on along the minus strand of CAXHUQ010000094.1, from coordinate 111,507 downwards.
GTTAACACTTATTGACTGGTCCCGAGGGGAACAGCGAATTTTGTTTCCCGGGAATCTCAATGTTTCCCGAGACGAAGTCGAGGGTAACATTGAGATTCGAGGTTTGTTATATAGCAAAACAAAACAAAAGCAAATATGTTATATAACAAAACAAAACAAAAGCAAATTTTGAAAAACGCGCTGAGATTCCAGCGACAACATCAGGCCACGTGCAAATGCAGTCACCATTTCGCGGGTAATAGTGAGCTATTTCCCGTTTGATAGTTTTCCCAATGTTGCCCGCTCGTGGCATTTGGCGGGAAACAGTTTCATTGTAAGATGTTATGTGACCATGAACTAGCCAATGAATGGGCGCGCCGTAGCGGGAAAAACGCCAGCTATATAACAATTTATACGCTTCTCTCGTGCTCTCCAAACTTACCACGTGCATCCACAACTCGATAAACTCGCCACTGGAAATTCTTTACTACCCAAAATAATAATAATAATAATAATAATAATAATAATAATAATAGTAATAATAATAACAATTTGATAATAATAATAATAATAATAATTGAGGAAATTAAGAGTGATCTTCCCGACAGAACTAAGAGAGCTCCTGAGCTTACATTACAGAAAGGGGCCTCAAATTGGCTGACGGTCGTCCCTCTAAAGGACATGGATTTTACTTTGAATAAGAGGCAATTTAAGGATGCAATCCACCTGAGATATGACTGGGATTTAAACGACCTTCCATCAGTTTGCGTCTGTGGCGATGTATTTAACATTGACCATGCTATGATCTGCAGGCACGGGGGTTTCATTATACAACGCCATAATGAGGTCCGCGATCTTGAAGCTGAAATGCTTAATATGGTCTGTTATGACGTTGAAGTAGAACCAGTCCTACAAGAAATCAGTGGCGAACAGCTGCCCAGAGGTGTCAATAAAGCGCCTGACGCTCGCCTGGATATTCATGCACGTGGGTTTTGGGATCGTCAAAGCTCTGCCTTTTTCGATGTGAGGGTCTGTCACCCCAACGCAGAGTCTTATAAAGACCTGAGCCCAGAACAAATTTATCGCCAGCACGAGAATGAGAAAAAGCGCTCATACGCAAAGAGAGTTATGGATATCGAGCAAGGGACATTTACTCCACTAGTATTCTCATCTACAGTAGGAATGGCTGAAGAATGCAAACGATACCACAGCAGACTAGCGGAGCTTTTGGCAATTAAGAAAGGGGAAGACTACTCCACGACTATCGCATGGGTCAGAACCAAAGTCTCTTTTGCAATTTTGAAAGCGGCTCTTCTATGCCTAAGGGGTTCACGCACTATCAAGAGAAGGAACAATATAGAGATGGGCGACGCCGATGCCTATTTCCCTTTCGTAAACAAGCGATGCCATTTTTAACGGTCGATGCCATAATTGGTAATATTAGTGGCGAATATTTAACTTTGTCTTTAAAGGATATTATGGTTGGCTTACTTCAGAGGAATGATTTGTTAAATTATTTGATAATTTTAGGGAAATTAACTATTTGGGAATGTAGAAAAAATAACACCTCTCTAATATTTAGATTGTTTCTGCACAAGGTTGAAGTTAAAAAACAAGTTGAACAAATAATTGCTATAAGAAACGGAAAGCTTCGCGATTTTCAAATTAGATGGGAGTTTCTCATATAACTCAGTGTGTTTGCCTTATTATTTTTGAGGAAAAGAATGGAAGATCAATTGTCTATTACATCACATACAGTCATTGCTAAAAGGTATAGCATTAAAAGAGTAAGCGAAAAGGGTAGTATTGTAATAATAAAGTATAGTACTGTAAGTAGTATAACAATTGTAAGGCTGATAAAGTAAAGCATTGACAGTAGTACAAGTATTCTGAGATTCAAGTATAGTGTTGTAAGTAGTGTAAGAATTGTAAGAGTAAAGTATTGTGTTGTAAGTAGGTTTAGTATTGCAGGAGTAAAGTATAGTATTGTAAGTAAAAAAAAAAAAAGTTAAATAAGTAATCCTATTGTTTTATAGATTAAGTTATGCAAATTGTAGTATTGTTAGTAGCATCTCTAATTGCATCGTCTTGTAGGTAATGTAAGTCAGTAGTGCGTATGTAATTGTATAAAAAATTTTGTTAGTAATCTAATAAAGCAAAAAAAAAAAAAATAAATAAATAAATAAATAATTGGTAACCAAGCTTGCCAGAATTAGCAACCAAGCCTTTTAGAGTGGACGATGCCATATCTGCTTCTGTTCAGGCCTGGACACGGTAGAAACTGGTTATAATTTGTTGAGGGAGTAAAACGCACTCACCAAATACTTAATTGTTCATATTCACACTGGTTTGCTTGCGGTTAGCTTTTATTTGCAGGTTGGGGCAGCTCTATCATTAACATTTAAGAATGTCACGTTTTATAATTAAATTTGCGGAAATTTTGCGGATGAACCTGGTAGTGTAGTGGTATAAGAGGGATGTTAAGAAACAGAGGTTCCAGGTTCGATACTGGGTGGTTAGTAACATTTTCATTTTTCTTTATATTAGTAGAGAAAAATTTGTTGAGAAATTTTCTAAGTGTTGCGAAAATGGCATCGCTTGTTTACGAAAGGGAAAATTGCGACGCCGATCTGGATGTAGAGAAAACCCAAGCACGAATCCGATAGTTTTCTTTTCGTTGACATTGAAACGGCTGAAGCAGCTATTTATTAGTTGTTTTTCTTTCTTTTTTTTGACAATGACTTTGATTACAAGACCCAGCTAGTTTCTAATATTCAATTGAAATTTTAATAGTAAAGTCTGTTAATTGATTATCGAATTTAAAATTTTTATCTTTAAATTGCTTTAGGATTTCTTCTTTTTATGTCAAATTGTAATTTTATATGTAGAACTATTGTTATTGTATTAGTAGTAAATTTATTAATCTATTGTTATTATTTAATTATTATTATTATTATTATTATTATTATTATTATTGCGAATGTTTGAGACAGCGTATTCCCAGTATGAACGATTTTAGTATTTTGTGATATATTTCATTAAGATAATTTATTGCTATTCTCTCAAATGTACTCATGTAATTATTTTATAGCCGATACAAGTCTTTTTATAATAATAATAATAATAATAATAATAATAATAATAATAATAATAATAATAATAATTAAAAATAATCGCTATATATACACGAGAATGTTGTAGGCATATTCTGATCGTGCTCAGTTTGTGTCATCTGAGCTCACCGTTTTCCCATGAGCAGCTATCCTGTATAAACCTGCTAGAGTGTTTCTTGTGGCGTACTTTGAAAAGTTCTCTCGTTCAATTTCATCCTCGGGGAACGTATTCACGTACTCAGAATACCTAACAAAAGACACAGCTCATTGAAGGCACTTGATATTTGAAAAGACTATCGCGTCTCAAGCCATGACCAGGATAAAATAAGTTCAGTAAAACAAGAAATAGATTAGAACCGAGGAAAGGAATGCGACATGATCTGTTCCAATTTAAAAAAATATCTTTGATTCAAGAAATGTGTTGTATGAATACTCTATTCATAAGAGGTTTAAAGAAGTCCAGCTTAAAGGCTGATGTGGTCCTGATTTTACTTACGATTGTAAACATCATTGTAACATTATCTCTTGAATAACGTATCGTGACTGTGATTGTGAATGTAAGCCAAACTATAACTTAGTGTCCTTTTTTCTGTAAGTAGTGTACTGTAAGATGGTGTATGCAATGCGTAGATTGTAATGTATTGTTTTGTAACTGTAGAGTAAGTTTAATTGTAATTGTTTGAGCAATGAAAAAAATTATTGTGACACTTTTTCTTGCTCTTGGGGAAAACTGCGAACCTACAGGAATAAATAGTGTCCAAGGACAAATGTTCGTGCTCTTTTTTTAGCCAATTGGAAGCTTATGTGTGTGTTTATTATCCTTCAAATATTTTCACGCGAGCGCAGATTGTTTGCTGAGAGATCTTAGCTAATCTTTGAAACTTCAAAGTAATTCCGTGATGGAATTAAAACCAAGTCACTTAAACAATTGATTTGGGACTAAACTAAACATTCTGGCATAAAACTAGCTCAAATTTTGAAAACTGCGGAATACTGATCTCAAGATATCTTCCGTTCGGTTGCGTCACGTACTTAGATCAATCACGCACGAGAAAAACATTTGATGGATTATAAAGAATATCAATTTTGTAACAATATATGTCTGAAATGTCTTTCCACGTAGGCGAAGAAAACACTGAAATTAAAGACAATCACTATTCAATACCAGTTTTCCTCCATGGAGCGTGCCACACAGGCCTGGGCAGAGACAAGCAATGGAGGTGTGGTCTTGTCCATAAGTGGAATGTCTCTGATGATGTCAGCTTTGCAGTGCAAGTATTCAACTGGGAAAACGAAACACGTGATAATGTTTCAATGTAGCGTACACCTCATCAAAGGAATCACTAAACACGTTAAGGCGGGGGTACACGTGAAGGCTGTTTTGAGGTCGCTTAACACGGCCTTTCTGCGAATATCTCGGTCACGTTTCAAGCGACACTAAATCTCTCTGCTTATCTCATTAACCACTGTTTGGCGGTTTTGTGCAAATTTTTGGGTGAGTTTTGGGCATTTTGGGAAAGAGATATTTTTCTCAAAGGATAGGTTAAATTGAGGAAAATATGAAATGTTGAAGATTTGATGGATTTGGAAAATTGAAATTTGAAGTGAAGAATTAGTAGACGGATACCAAACAGTTCCCTAGCAACCTGGGGCTCTCTTTTGCGGGGGTCAACTGTCTGGTAATGTTTCCAATCCATCTTAATCCTAACAATTTCCTTTTTTATATCACTTCAAATTTCACGCCTATTCATGTTTACCCCCGCCTTAATTTCAACGTCGTTATTACTATTTACCCTTTCTTTATGTAGAGCGGTTTTTAATTTGGTGCTGTAAAACCGAAACAAAAGCAATCACTCCAGCCAATCACAAAGGACACAGACAATACAAGGAACCAATCAAAACTCCAAGGAATTACATGTTGCTGGTGCGAAGCGCGGTTTTGGTTACTTCTGATTGGATGAAAAAGTGGCACGAGTTTTTTTTAAGCCAATCATATAGCGAAGTAAATGCAAAGCCAATTACTTTTTGACACTCAAATGAAAATCGCTCAATATGTAATTCATGAAATTATCAAAAGCTCTTTCTTGTTTGAGATATTTTAGTAAGTTAATTTTTCACAGGATTTCAAGTGCCGTCTCGATTTCATTGGCGTTTTCGGAGGTTCAACAAATAATAACAAGTTCTGCTTTGCTCAGTTCCATTTTGCTCTTGATTTCATTATACAAAATGCTATTGAAGTTAGTTTCCTTTATCAGGAAATCAAATTTTGTTATAACGATTAATGATATTTTTGTTATCGTAGGCGGGATTTCTGTTCAGAGTTCAGAGTTCAGAGTTCAGTTCAAATTGCTCCTTTTTGTTTACAAGTCACTGCACAACCAAAGTCCATCCTACATTACAGATCTTTTATCCGTGAAAACAGCTGCTAATTATGCTCTTCGTTCGTCTGCAAAATCTCTTCTGTTCGTTCCAAAAGTCAACTGCTCTACACTTGGGGATCGCGCCTTTGCTCATGCTGCACCTGTTTTATGAAACTCGCTGCCATTAACCATAAGAACAAGTAGTAGCCTCGCCATTTTTAAAAAGCAACTTCAAAAAATTCTTTTTAAGAAAGCTTTTAATTTGTTGGAATAGTTCTTACGTTTAATTTTAATTTAGTTTTATTATTTATTCATTAATTTAACTTAATGTTAAGCGCTTTTGAATATTCTTCTATAGTTTTAGCGCTATACAAATTCCTTATTATTATTTAAAAAAAAGTGTAGTGTAGGCACGCAATTCGTACAGAGGATAAAATTACTCATCATAAACTGTTCTACCTTGAAAGAGAGTAAACACTCACCTGCTGGTGAAGGAATGTTGATGAAATACTTTCTAGTGATAATCATTGCCCTGGCTTGCCGAGCTTTGCCATCCTTGCAGTTGGTTTTCATGTTCTCAACTGCCTGCCAGAACAGCAAAGGAGCTTCACAGTTCTTCTCGGATAGGAAACGTTTGAAACACATCAGGTGAAGCGTATCGTGCAAGACATCGTTAAAGCATCTGAAAAAAAGACGCGGTAAGTTAAAGGGGCTGGTGAGCTGGTCATAGAACTGACTGTAATATCACAATAGCAACTTACAAATGTAAAAAAAAAACTTAACTGAAACACAGAAAAAACGGGCATGGATGGGCAAAATTGACGAAGATTAAAACGGACTGCATTTGGATAAGCTTGAAAAACGTCGGGCCGATATTTTTTCAAGTTTATGTTAATTTGCATCAAAGTGCAATTTATAGTGTTCGAAATCATCCTTAATTGGTTTGTGGCTGCGATTTTAACTGATTCTCTGCCAATTTGAAGTTTAGAGGCCATGACCAACAACAAGCTGCAACATAATTATCTACTGTCTGGATTTTAGGAGATGGTTGGGGACCTCAAAAAAACATTGGTCTCGTTTTATTAAAACATTTTCCTATAAGTGCACTGAAGGTATAAAAGAGGTGTTGTAGTAAATTAAGCGAGCAAAAGGTTATGATGTTAAAGTGAAAACGTTTAGCAGATCGCTTGTCTAGTTCTGCAAAACCTCGCTGTAAACTGATCATGATTACAATCTGCTCTCTCTTCAACATTTCACTCAATATCTTCAAGTTGTTCTGGGAGCATTTAGCGCATAGGCGATAGTAAGAGAAGTAAGTTACCTAAGCTCCTACCAAGAGCTCACTTTGTTTGGCCGTGGGAGATCTGGATTTGAGATTATGAATTGTCTGCTGGTTCACCTTGAGCCTGCTCTAGTCTCTCCACCAGTGGAGAAGATCAAAAACACCGGCTGGCGGAAGAAAAACGAGCGGGGTCAAGGAGAGAAAACCGGAAGGGCTGGACAACGTTTTTTTATCTTATCGTCCCCACCGACCGAGAACCTGGAACAGGTTGACTAACCTTGGTTTTGGGGGCCTGATTTTTGTTTCCATTTTCGCCTTATTTCCATCTAACGTGTCATCGCCTTGTTTGGTAACGTAACCATAATAGTGCGAAGCGCGTCTTTCACGCACTTCCTGTTCTGTCTCTTTCAAGCTCGGAATCTTAATGTTTTCTTCGAGCGCCTCGCGTTCTTCATCTTTGTCATCGTCGTCTTCAACGAAAGAAAATCCTGAAAACAAAAGAAAATTGTGTTATTTTCGCAATGGGTTGGCTTACTGGAAGGGAACGCTTATTGGAATAGGGATGCTTCTTGAAAAAAATGCAGCGGCGAGCAAGGATGGGCGCGCATAATAGAAAAAAGGGGAGCAGTCCGCAAATAAACACGGATTCTGAAGATCTGCACTGAGCTTAAAAGAATTCAGTGCAAGCCTAAACGTGAACGGTGCATTGCTGGACAGTTGTAGAGTACCTCTCCTTTAAAGTGACATCTCTGCAGAGTTGGTCTTCCTTCGATTTAGATACATTTTCAACCATTCCCTGGGAGCGCGAGGCTTTTCATGTTCCCAGTTTCGCCACTCTTGCCGTCCCGCACGACCCGAAGCAACCCGCCGTATGAGTCAGACAAAACCTTTGGTACTCAGGGTGTTTGACCCTCGAAATCAAGCTAAACACGAAAACAATGCCACCTTAAATTGCTTTTACCAGACAGACCAAGTCCTACAGCCATTTTAAACGCCTGCCATGTTGGAATAGGGGCAGCTCTTTCAATTGCCTCATCAGCTTTGATAGTCTCTTTTTTGTTCGCGCTCTTCCTTCGAATTACCTGTTGTTAAATAAATAGATAAATAGATAAATAAATAAATAAATAAATAAATAAATAAAAACAAACAAACAGAAAAACAAGCGAATCCTTCAGTACTGCTTTCCTGCCATTTTAGTGCGCTAAAATCAGCAGGAAAGTGTGCTTGATGCATCGACCGTCACCATTTTGTGCCCTCGGCGAGATCAACCAGTAATATGGTCTCAGACGTTTTCTGTGTTTTTGTCGCCCGTTTGGCGATTGCCAGGAAACTCGTATGGTGTATCGATGAGTGTCAGTAGGGACTGACTTCTTAGACACCCATCCAAAAAGATATTCAGGGGTTATATAGATACAAATACGTTTCCTGGCACTTAGAGAGCTTTATACAGGTTTTGTTTTTAAAGTTAAAGAAATTGTTTTTCCTTTTTGTGTTCCAATGCTGAAAATGACAAAGACTCAATCCACCTGGGTTAGATGTTAAGGTGAAACATTTTATATGCATGGTATGCTTAATTAACAGACAAAACTTCAGATGACATCCACCCAATATTGCTCGATCCCAAAGAACTTTTGGCTTAGTGTCGTAAAACCAAAGTAAATCTCTCTAACCAATCACAGAGGACACAGACAGCCTAGTGAACCAATCAAAACTCGAAGTGGTCACGTGTAGCTGTCGTAAAGCGCGGGAAACGTGCGCGAGCGAATCACGATTAGTTTTGGTTTTACTTGTGATTGGATGAAAAGTTTTTGAACTAATCGTGTAGCGAAGTGATGCAAAACAAACCTTACCACACAATTGACAAAATGGTCCTCATCAGAACGAACGTATTCAGACCATGGTGAAGCTATTGCCTGTTAAAAGGAAAGAGGGAAAACAAGCTGTAGACTGTTGATATTTCCTACTAGCTGCTACTTTAATTGTTCTAATAAATATGACTGAAAGATTGCCAAGAACATCATTAGCTACCCGATCAACTTAATTGGAAATTATACCAGGCTTTTTTGATAGAGAGAGAGCGTTTTTTATTCCTTTGGTCCAGACTATCCTCAAGTGATGGACAGCGACCCTCGCTGGACAATGTTAGAAGGAATATCAGAAAGACTTCTTGAGGGCACATGTGCCAGTTGTAACCTATGTGTCTATGTCTATGCCAATTTTATAACTTTTTAACTAAATAATTATTTAAATTCTGTTCAAAACGATTGTAAATTTTAAAACAGTGTATTGACATTCGTAGCATCCTCATTTTAATTTTTTTTTATTTTGTATTCGGAATGTTCTTTTAGTGTCCACAATTAGCTAACATCTAGCTAAACACTCTGACACTTAAAGGGGCTCAGTCACGGTATTTTGCGTTATTTTAAGCATCGACAAAATTACTGTTAAATGAAGGAAACCTAAAAATAATACTTTACAAAGATAGAAAATCATCAAAGAGATGATAATAAACCATAAAGGAACACAAATGGTCAAGGATGGAGAAGATTGACACGGATAATGCAAACAACGATTTTGAAAAGTTTAGCTAAACTTTTCAAAATCGTTGTTTGCAACCCATGTCAATCTTCTCCATCCTTGACCATTTGTGTTCCTTTGTGGTTTATTATCATCTCTTTGATGATTTTCTATCTTTGTAAAGTATTATTTTTAGGTTTCCTTCAATTTAACGGTAATTTTTAAAATACCGTGACTGAGCCCCTTTAAGGTGGCTCGAAACAGTTTCCAGCACTTTCCAAGACGTAGACTTTGATGGGTCATTATAACCACTCCATATCGGTTGATGCCAAAATCATGGTATCAAAAAACTGCCCAATCATTGGTGAACATGTTGCTGTCAAATTTGTAGCACAATAGGTTACCTTAGCAACAACATTATGGCTATTACGAAAATTTAAGGTGGCCCTGAACCCACCCCACAGAATATTTTAAACTTTGCAAAAAGTTTCATCTTATCTATCTTATCATAATTCGATGATAAAAAATAGGGGTCACCGAGCTCGTTTTTGAGTTATTAGCGCTCAAAGCTAAAATTAAGGGTGTTTTTAGCAGGTCATAATGCTGCTATGGTAACCTGTTATGTAAAATAGATGATTGCAACTTGTTTACCAATGATTGGGAATTTGTATGATACCATTATTGTAGCATCACTTGTTAAACAGTGGCAGTATTTATCCTTCAAAGTATAGCTGTTACACTGAACTGCTGGAAACTGTCACCAGCCTCCTTAAATAAAAGTGAAAAAGTTCATTCAAGAGGAAACGAACAGGATCAGAAATATTATTTCAAGAGTTAATATAAATTAAATATTCTTTCGAAGAGCAGAAAAAAATTGACTGAGAGTTTCAAATGTTAATATTGTAGCAATGATTTTCCTTCGTATATTGTTATCATTTTCTGTTCTTGCCCGTGTCATCTATATTTCTCAATGGATTCATTATTTCCGTTCTACAAAAAAGGATCATTATTGTTGGGTTTCTACGCTTGTCTCTAAGCGTTACCTCTATGCACGTTTTTACCACGGTAGACAACAAATGGTCTCCACGTTCTTCGGGGAGGAGCCGGATTAAATCAGCTCTAACCTGCGGGCTCATGGACATTTCCCGCGGGGAGTCCGGGGCGATATAGGTAGCAATAAGTGTCTTGGCCGAGTGATACTTGCCGTAGCTGCTAACATTCTCCGGAGGCAAGAGATACCGCTGAGCATCTTCCCAGAATTGAAGGCTCCTAAGCGCCAGATGTTCCTGTGTTTTCTCTAAGTGCTCACGCAGAGGACCGCCGGCCAGTTTATCTGAAGTCAACGCTAACGCTACTACTTCGAGTGACATGTCTGCTTGAACGAAAAAAAGAGCTTTTTGTAATATCGTTTTCTCCCTCTCACTCTGTGTACGTTTAAAGGGGAGAATGGGACCTGTGATAGGACTATTTTTTTTGCTAATCACATTAGGTCGTAGGGATATTTGAACTAAATATTTGTGAAATAGAGTTTTAAATCACAAATCCTGGCCAGTGGTAACAAACGATCTGAACAGAGATAATTTTGACCAAAAACTGATGCAATCTGTGCTTGGCCGCGAGTGATTTCAGAGCTGGACTCAATTCAGTTCAACAGCACTCCTGTGGCCAGGATGGTTTAGAAAAGGTTAGTCGAAGTTTTGGGTACAAATCTGAAAGAACGTGTAGATAACAAGTTAATGTTCTAGATAACAAGCGTTAATTATTTATAATTTTCTGTGTTTAATTGTTTCCGTTTATAAAGAATAAATGTGATGCCGAGTAATTGCATTGTGACTAACATATAGGCAACAAATGCAAGGAAACGATGCTATATACTTGTAATATTTCGATATAAATCGATATAAATCTATATCAGTCTGAAGATGATATCGATTTATATCGAAATATAACAAGTATATAGCATCGTTTCCTTGCATTTGTTGCCTATATGTTAGTCACAATGCAATTGCTCGGCATCACATTTATTCTTTACCTACTAGAATTATCAGCAGGTAATGGGTTTCCGTTTATCTTGTATGATTTATATATTACAACAACAACAACAACATCACCAGCAGCGACAACAACAACAAAAACAATCTTCATAAGCAACAAGATATTCACAAATAACACAATCACAACAACAACAATAGCTAAAGATGTTGCCTGGGAGAACGAGCACGAGCCCATCACTAGGAGCGTGCAACTAAACCATACTCCTGTCACAGCGTTTTCACAGACTGATCTATTTTTAGTTTGAATTTACCGCGAATTCAGACCCCCGCAGGAACCTCAGTGACCAATCACAAGCACGGATTTAATTCTTAAGTGACGTCATAATTTCACCGGAAGATTAAGTTGACCCGCCATTTTTTCCCTTACGATGCGCGCTCATGTAGACCGGAACTGACCCATTTCGCGGGAAAAGAAACCTAAAAATCGACCGGTCTGTAAAAATGCCATGACAGGCTTAGTATGGGAGCTGCACACTCCTGATGATGGGCTCCTGACACGAGACAAAATACGAATACAGAAATATTGGTAAAAAGCAAAAACAACAAACAAATAAACAAAACACACGACTAGAGCTATTAGGTTATAACAAAAGAAAGGAATAAAAGAGAGGTGCTGCGAAATAGTCGCTCACCATTGTTACCCTTTGGGAGGAAAAACTGTTCCCCCTGGAAAAATTCGCAACTGGAAAATACAGCACGGGGCTCACAAATCACTGATATTATTTCGTGTCCAATGTCTTCAAGTGGGATCACACGGGAAGCGGACGCTCGCCGCAAAGCCATGATAACTGTTGGCGGAGGTGATTCTAAAAATCAAAACAGAACAAAAGAATAAGTTCTGGTAAACCGAGCCTGCGATAGGTTTCCATCATGCAACGCCAACGTTGCTAAGCAACCCGGTACATATGATATAGAGGCGTGACACAATTTTCGGAGAGATTGGAAACGGATATCAGAACCTTGTCATGTGATTCAACCAAGATTTGCCGAAAAGTGCGCTTGTTCCCTCACTGATGTACTAGGGACTTTGTTCTTCTATTGGAGAGCGTGACACGAGGTCTTTATGTAATATATCAAACGGGAAAGACCGTGTTTGACCACATTTCCAAACACCGAGAAGAGAGTTGAAAATACGATGCGTAGCGAAGTATTTTTGACGAACTTCGAGGTGTTTAGAAATGTAGTCAAACACTTTCCTGAATGTTTGATATTTTCTCGATCGAAACCAGAACTAAGGATAAAACGGAGAAATAAACTCGTAAAAATCTATGCTAATTAAGATCAGATATCCAAACACCGTCAGGTCGTGATTCCCTTTGTTTAAATTAATGAATTATTAATGAGTTTGAGAAGTACCTTATTCTCCTTAAATTTCGCGGGTTCTTAAATTCGCGATATTCGCGATTTTAAAAAATTCGCGAACATAAAGACCCGCGAAAAATGACGACCGCGAACTTTGATCTCGCGAAATTTAATGGACATAGAAGAATCATGTATTTGTGTTTTCAAGGGTCCTAAACAATTTTTCACACAACATGAGGTGTCAGTACAAGGAGCTATCATCTATCAACTTTAGATGTTAATCAGTGTCAAGATTCAACTCAAGTTCTTCTTCGGCATCTGAGTGAGTAATCGTCTTCACACAGTTCCTCCAATATATCCTTTATACAGTCGTCAAATTGACCATTCTGTCCCGGCTACGTTTTGTGTGTAGTGACTTGCGAGTGTCTTGTATCTTAAGGCGGGGGTAAACATGAATAGACGTGAAATTTGAAGTGATATAAAAAAGGAAATTGTTAGGATTAAGATGGGTCGGAAACACTACCAGACAGTTGACCCCGCAAAAGAGAGCCCCTGGTTGCTAGGGGACTGTTTGGTATCCGTCTACTAATTCTTCACCTCAAATTTCAATTTTCCAAATCCATCAAATCTTCAACATTTCATATTTTCCTCAATTTAACCTATCCTTTGAGAAAAAATATCTCTTTCCCAAAATGCCCAAAAATCACCCAAAAATTTACACAAAACCGCCAAACAGTGGTTAATGAGATAGGCAGAGAGATTTAGTGTCGCTTGAAACGTGACCGAGATATTGGCAGAAAGGCCGTGTTAAGCGACCTCAAAACAGCCTTCACGTTTACCCCCGCCGTAATCGTCAATTTCGCGAAATTAAATTCCCTGGAAACACAATTTTTCCCCGCGATCGCGAAATTAAAGACTCGCGAAATGTGCCGAGAAAATTTTCGCGAAATTTAAGTCCCGCGAAAATAAAGGAGAATAAGGTAACTTATTATTTCGTGATACAACCATTTTAAGGTGCAATCAGATACAACATTTTAAGGTGCAATCTTTTTAAAATTCCAGAAGAATGCAGTGTCCAAGGCGTTGTTCCTATCTCAAACTTGTTTCAATTTAACTGTTATTCCAAATTAGAACCTGACGTGTAGCGGTTTTAAGCGAAAAATGCCAAGCAATATCTCCACAGTTAACAATTAACCTGGCCTGTCTAGGTTTGGCTCTCGTACCGAGGGGCATTTAAACATAGAATTGGATTAAAACAGAACAATTCATTCTAAACGACGCCACTGTTTTAAGGCGGGGGGAAACATGAAAGCCGTATTTTGGCTGGGTATTATGTTTTTAATGCAAATATCTTGTTTACGTTTCAAGCAATCAAGAATCTCTCTGCTCATCTCACATATCTATGTTTTGGGTTGTTTTGTAAATTTTTTGGTGATTTTTAGGTATATTTGGAGAGAAATAGTTTTTCTCAAAGGATTAGTAAAATTGATGGAAATAGGAAATTTTGAAGATTTGTTGTTGAGTTTGAAATTAAAAATCGGTAGATACACTCCAAACAGTTGCCCAACAACCTGGGGTGCCATTGTGTAGTCGGGCAACTGTCTGGTGGTGTTCCATAACCCTTTTTTCCCTTTCAACCTCTCTTTAAACTTACTTAAATTTCACTTAAATTCACGTTTACCCCCCCTCCCCCTTAAGAGACACTATTTGCCTACCTGATGATGAGCTTCTTGGGGAGGCGCTCTTAGACGATGATCCATATAGCTCCTCGTATTGTTCCCCACTAATAACGCTCTGGTCTGAGGCTAGTGCCTCGTATAGAGTCTTAAGTTTCCTCGGTGTTGATGTTGGGATTTGCGCGTAGGGAGACTGGACCAAGGGATGATCGACGACTTTCTCAGCTTCTGATGAATCAGTTTCCTCTGATTCGGCTATTGGTTTTGCTGATATAAAAGACAAAACACCATAAACATATCCCAAGCAAATTTAATTTGTTGCAATTTAGTGGCATAACTAGCTTGTCAAGCAGTCGTGCGTAGCATATTGAGCAGGGACACGATTCCATACCAACAGAGACACTGGATACATCTAGATAACCACGAAATTCTGAAGTAAGATTTTAAAAGTACATTTTCTAATAGGCGTTCTCCTCGCCGTTGTATATGCGTAAGGTCTCTATTGATTGAGAATCCATTCGAATGTCTGCATAGAAGCGAGGCTTACTTGAAGTCATTTGTTTGCTCCAATCCTTGTAATAAGTCGGCAGGGCAGGCTCAGAGTTGGACCTTTCCTCTGGTGTGACGAGGCGATGTCTTGAAGGGTAAGTAAAAGATATACTTTTAATCTCTTCCAGACTTTCGGCGGCATCTGTATCGTCTGAAAAATATTCATCTTCTTCTTGCTCGGCTATGGCGTTCAAGGAACCGCCCTCTTCCTCGGAGGAGACTGGGCTCGATGGTGGCGCTGATGTGGTGTCAATTTCTCTTATCTGAAGCAGCAGGTTAAAACGGATGACACAAATACATGTATTGAACTTCTAGATCTGTATGGTCAAATTTTCTACTTACAACTTTCATAACAACGACCTAGTAGTTTTTTCCCAATACAGACCAAGCAAGCTAGTTCAATGGTGTTTATCATAAGACACGGGTTTAAACTCTAGTAATAAATTAGTGCATCTTTTCTTGATAAACCGGCGCGCGTGCCAAATTCAAGAATCTAAGTGCGTTTTTTAGGCCCTTTACCAAAACAATTTAACCAAATTGTCCGCCAGACATGAAGGTGAAAAAGATCAATACTTAACGTCTTTCAGTATTTTGAGAAATTAAGCAATTCACTAGTCAGGAACTACCCTTTACGGTCCAAATTGCAAGGTTAAAGAAATAGATAAATAATAATCGATGGAAATAAAGAATAAGTGGTAAACCATGTTCAATCAAACAGCTTTTTGAACTGACTTAAGCAGTAACATCAAAGCGCGCGATATTAATTGATCAAGTTTTAAGACTTGAGGCGGGGGTAAACATGATTAGGCGTGAAATTTGAAGTGATATAAAAAAAGGAAATTGTTAGGATTAAGATGGGTTTGAAACACTACCAGACAGTTGACCCCCCCCCCCCCCCCAAAAAAAAAAAAAAAAAAAAAAAGAAAAAGAGAAACCCAGATTGCTAGGGGACTGTTTGGTATCCGTCTACTAACTCTTCACTTCAAATTTCAATTTTCCAAATCCATCAAATCTTCAACACTTCATATTTTCCTCAATTTAACCTATCCTTTGAGAAAAAATATCTCTTTCCCAAAATGCCCAAAAATTTACACAAAATCGCCAAACAGTGGTTAATATCGCTTGAAACGTGACCGAGATATTGGCAGAAAGGCCGTGTTAGGCGACGTCAAAACAGCCTTCACGTCACGTGTACCCCTGCCTTGAGTAGTTCCCAGTACTTACCCCGCCTAGCTGCCGTAGTTCCATCGGCATATTTTCTGGCGGCTCAATCTTTGTTTCACTTCCGGCGCGGCTATCTGTCCCTTCCCAGAACCAGCTTTTCCATTCTTCGAGTTTTCGCGTGCGGATTTCTTCATCAGTCACACTCTCCGTGGAAGACACGCATTGAGCTTCCATAAAATCGTCCATCTCTTGTTCAGAATTGGCTTTGGAAACTGGATTGTCCTCTGGAACCGGTGAAATACGTCTGGTTACCGCACTGTGCTCCGATTGAACACCTCGTTTTTCTGCGATGAGTTTTCTGATAATTTTCTTATGCTGAATGAACTTGGGAAGCCAGTAACTGCTCAAACGTTGCATGGCCATCTTCTGTCCGGGGATGAAAATGCTCTCTGAGAATATCGAGAGGCCAGAGGAATGCATTGGCTCTGTTACGCTTTTCGGCAACTTGAAGGAGGGGCCGCATATATTCACGCATTTTAAACTCTCCGGTAGTTCCATAGGAGATCCGCTCTGTAAGTATTTAGCCTGAATTTCTCGGTATGCGAATCTCCTATGCTCTTTCTTGGTTACCCAACGGTATCGTTCAGCATCTATCCAATACAACATGATTTTGTGTCCCGCAGTACCACGAAGGAAAATCTGAAATCTGCACATATCCTCAAGTGTGCCTAGAAACGTTCTGGCTTCATGCAAGTCCACTGATGTACCTAAAATGTCAATCAATAATTTTGTATGGGTTACTGACGAAGCTTTTTCAGTCAAGATGGCTGGATAGAGGCCGACAGTTCTCTTTTGCGTGTTTATAGACCAAGATGGAGTCGAGGTCCATAAACAGGCATCTTGACCAAACAAGCCTCGTCAATAAACGACTTATTATATGGGATAAAAACAGATTTTTCTGGCGGGAGCCATCGCCATCTTGTTCGATCGATCGGGTAGCCAGTCACAGCACAGGCTCACGGAGCTAGAAAACAAAACAAATCTGGATTGTACCCATTTGTTTCTTAGGGGGTTTGGCCTTGCTGCCAACGTGACCATCTTGCAATTTCTGCAACATGAGGAGGGGAGGTGGAATTTGATCTCTGTTGGCTTAGCAAACAAAAAGTAGATATAAAATATCGTAGCTAGGCCAACACAACTACACAAGCGTGTTGCTATCCGTGGTTTCAGTCTGGCCTTAAGTCTGATGCAGGGAATAAAAAGTGTCCGCGGTTAAGGTAATGTCCATATGAGACTGAAAAGTTAACAGTCATTCGGTGATTGTTTGAGAATGAGAACTGTATCATATTCCAGATTTTATGCTTAAGGTCTAAGGTGATGTTACAGGAGCCGATTTTTAACGCCGATTTTTAATCCATGCTTCACGAGACCACTTTTGACAACGGTACGTTACTCCGTGAGACAATTTTGAAGGCAACATTCTAAATTCAGGCAACAATGTTACAGGTTTTTGAATCGCTTTCACAAACCTGCAACATGTTGCGGCAGTGAAATGTTACGTTAAAAGTCGCCCAGTGCGTCATGTTACACGACATAGATTTTTTAACGCAACATTGATGCGTTCAATCGGCGTTAAATATCGGCGTTAAAAATTGGCTCGTGCAACATCACCTTGATGGCAAAGTTAGCATTTCAAGAAACAATAAACGTACCTCTTATGCATAGTAAACTAATCGATGTTCTAAATAAAATGAAATAAGAAAACGAGACTTTCGATGCGTCATAAGCCAAAAGTATATCGGACAAAAAAGAAGAACAACAAAGGTTCCTTTCAAACAGCAGACACATCAATAAGTCTTCTTTTCAGAATACCAGTTTTTGGCTTGAGGATTGATCGTGCTTCACTCAAAGGAGTACATCACAGTTTGCGCATCTTGGAAAGCTTAGCCTTAATTGGTCAAGTTTGTCGTTTGTAATCCGTGTTAATCTTCTCCATCCTTAACCATCCTTGTTTCTTTATGGTTTATTATTATCTCTTTGGTGTTTTTCTATCTTAGTTTACTACTATTTTCAGTTTTCATTCAATTTAAAGGTAATTTGTACGTGGGCAAAATAACTCAAAATGTCGAGCTCCTTTAAGAACTTGAGCTCTTCTCTACATTTTTTTAACTGCAATGCATAATATTGAGATAAACGTGCTGTGTCAACTAAAAATAAAAGTGGCACTCTATATCAAGATGAAATAGCAGTGGAACACCGCATTTCAGACATTTGATAGAGGCAAATCAAGGGGATGAGCTGCAATCTAGTCATCTGATTGCAAGGTAGCAAGAGGTATTCGTGAGCTATTAGTTTTGATATTTCCATCCAATTCTTCAAACTGTCACATTACAAGAAGGGCATGGGAAATATCATTTGAGGGAAATCATCTGATGATCTCCAGTTTTGACTGCATCAAGTGACATGTCTAAACCAATCACGCGGTGCAAGATTAATCAGTGCTTACTTGAAGAATCCGCTGCATTATGAAGTTGCACACAAAACTTATACTCAAGGAAAAGATCTGTTTTCCAAAACAACCGCATCCTCTCTTTTCTCACCCACTTTTTCACTCGATTATGCAAAACATGCTAGAAATGAAAAGAAGAGAAGAATAATTAACAGTTATTGGACGAGGTTGAACAAAATATCACGAGCAAATAATTGACCTTTTCATTCCAAAGGTTGTATACGGCAGAGTCAACCGTTCAATTCAATATTACAAGACGAATGATTAAATCGACTTGATCGAGAATTCAGAGGTAGTCAGCTTTGCAAGTCATCTTATCTTGCTAAATAAAACAAAATAAAGGCAACTTATGCAGACATTTAGAATGACAACTTTTGCATAGGTCTACAAGCAATTTATTGTCTGGCATTACTTACATAACATGTTCGTGGAGGGGGAGGGTCAATATTGAATTGATCATCTGCTCGGTTGTAGTGTAACCTCTTGCCAAACACCTGTTGGTAGGATGAAAAAAACAAGAATTAAAGCAAACACTAGGAGATGCTGCCGTTATGGGACCTAAATTACCATTGGTCGAATAAGACCATTGGGAACTCGACGCAAATACACAAAAACTGGCGCCAAAGGCTGGAAAACCCACGCGACCATGTCTTGGCTTTACATCTGATTGGTGGAGTAGGTGGTGTGCATTGTTCTTAACCAATCACAGAACGTAGTAACGTAGTTGAAACCCACTCTATGTTTAAATCACGATGCGCGAGCTATAGCAACCCATTTCTAAGCCGTGTACGCAGCATTGAAGTAAAACACATTAGTACCCTCAAATGTTGGAGCTTAACGACCGCTCTACTAAATACGCACTCTATTATGGTATCTTTAGAGTCTATTAGCACAGCAAACATGTACCGGAAGTGAGAGAAACGCGTTGAAGTAGTCCACAAACGTTGAATCGCTCAAAAGCTTCTCAAAAACCTCTTTACTTGGAATTCCTTATCAAGGAAAAAAAAGGATAAAGAAATAAAAAAATAGTCCTCAAATATTCAACGCTTTAAGTAAAAGAGGTGAAAAGTATGGAGGTTCAACTCTTACCACGCAGAGAGTCCAATAGGTCTTCTGAATTCTCGTCCATGTTCTTTTAACGTCTCGTTTTTCTTTCCAGGTTTCCTTTCGTTATTTTTTTGTTTACGCGGTTTCCATGGAAAACAGCTTGGCGTGTGGCGTCACGTAATAATGGACGAAATGCAAACGTCATGCGCGCGGAGAGACGTAAGTAGCAGAGGTGCAGCTAACGGTCGCAAAATTAACCAACTCGTTAAGTAGACAAAATGACAGAAAGTGGTGTGCGAGATATATATGGTGAGAAATACGTTAGTGTGTTTAAATGCTGTTAACATAGTCAAATGTTTCAGGGATAACCTCTTCAATAAATGTTTCTTTTTCAAAAAGGCAAACGCTCGAGCTTACGTACGCTAAGTATGTTGCGCGCGCGTCGTCCAAATTCACACTAACACGCGCGCTAACATAATTAACAGAAATTTCAGAGAGCGAAGAAAAATGAAAAGATAAATAAGCGCCAGAACATTGGTGTGATATGGAATCGAAATTGGAAATTATAAATTGCAAATCATTGATTTTCATTGCGCTGTGCATTGCCGACTCTTTTGAGCATCTTTGCGTAGACATATAAGGACTATAGCGACTCTGGGAAACTGCCAAGGATTTAATTATCAGATTGGTTCATTCTACATGTGTAAGACAAACTGGTGTTTTACGTTGCGGATGTCCGGAAGAAAAGTTTTCAGTTACGAGTGGTACAAAGAAATGTGGAGTTTAACGGAAAAGATCGGCTGCAAAGATCAGCAAACTACTTCCTGAGCAAACTACTTCCAGAGCAAACAGTACTTCCGGAGCAAACTACTTCCGGAGCAAACTACTTCTGGAGCAAGCTACTTCCGGAGACAACCATTACCACAAACCATTACCGGAGTAGCCATTACCACAAATAAGATAACAAATAGTAAAATAAATAATTTTTATTTTATTCTGATTTGTTCAGCAACGGTTTCCTCTGGTAATGCCGAACAAGCTGAGTTAAAATCACTATGTTGACAATGAAGAAAACAACACCAGAGGCCCATACAAATACAAATGTGTTCATTCCTTCAAACTCCAAATAGTACGCAGCGGTGAGCCACAAAGCCTAAATGAACAAAAGAAAACGAAATCAATTTTAAAAGCCTTGAGAGGAGAGCTTACAGTAATGCTAGAGAAGAAGATTCACCATACAACATGTTAGAACAAGAGGGTTTGAAATATTTCTGGAATGTTAAATTTATCACAGATCAGTGATGAGATGAAACAACAACAGAGTTAAACTGTTAGTCACTGATTAAGGTAATTTGAACGATTTATAGCACGGCCCAAAACAATGCATGTTAGTGGCATTTTCCTCCCAGCAATTATTGTACGAAGTCAAGAGTTCAGTCACAGTATTTCGAGTCAGTGATTTTGGCCACATACAAAATTACATTGTGTACCTTTGTTAAAATTGAAGGAAACCTGAAAATAAAGAAAACTAATAAACAATAAAGGAACGAGGATGGTTAAGGATGTTTTACAGACAATGATCTAGAGAAATTTAGGCTAAACTTTTTAACATGTGCAAACCATGACATAGCTCCTTTAATTTAAGTTGTTACTCTGTTCTATTTTATAGTTTCTGATGAGGAATAAAACCAATTGAGGATGTTAAAGATTTCTTTCATAACAAACATCTTACCTGGCTAGTAAACCAAGATGTGGTCAGAGCAATGACTTTCTTCAATGACATGTTTACAGAATCGACAATCGGAGG
Organism: Micromussa lordhowensis; assembly: GCA_964020085.1. Lineage (NCBI taxonomy): Eukaryota > Metazoa > Cnidaria > Anthozoa > Scleractinia > Lobophylliidae > Micromussa > Micromussa lordhowensis. The sequence continues at coordinate 90,148 of CAXHUQ010000094.1, read as the reverse complement.
TAGAAGACACAAATACCACAAGAAATACTAAAAAAGAGGAGACAAAATAATATAAATGGGAGATAAGATCTTGAAATGTTACAAACATGACCTGATGAAGAATTTGCAAGCCTGCCTGGAAACAGCAACCTTGTGAAAGCATTTTGTTTTGGTGTGTAACATACTCTTGTAATATTTATGATACACAAAATTGACGCTTTGCATGATCAGATAAATCTTCTCTTTGCTGGTAAGGGTATACCAGTGCCGTCTTGTCTAGTGATCATTCATTGTATAGTCTACAAGTAGGATTAATCTACATGGTATTGATGGATTAAAACCTTGTCTATTTGTGTCTAAATCCATGCGCAAGGAGAACAGGAATAATTTTTGGTGGAATAATTCCACTTGTGCACAGGAAAGCATTAACCAACTTTGATAATTAAATTCAGTTGGATTCAACTTCTTTTTGTTCAGAAGGGTTACATCTCAGTCTACTTCAGTGGGTCACTGGCATATTGTTAATGATAATAGCTAAAATACCAAGTGACAAGCGGCAGAACAGAGGGGCTTAGAGGGCGTAGGGTGAAGAGAGGAAAGACCTTTTGTTACCCAAAAGTGGGGACGGAGTGGGTCTGGGGTTCTGGGCTGATTCTCTTACTAAAAGAAATGGTGAAAGCTGAAATACTTTCAGTGCTTAGGCCTTAACCATTTCTTAAAAAAGGAACAGGAGCAGAAGAGGGCTTGAGTGAAGCTAGGCTTTTCTTGCTAAAATATATGGTGTGAGCTGAAATGGCTGTAGCTTTTGTTCAAAAGGGGCAGGTGAATTGGGGGGGGGGGGGGTGACGTGGAGCTTGCCTAGGTCCTTTACTGGCACTGTATTGACATATTGTTAAATGAACACAAGACAAGATTCAACATCATACACAATCAAATTCTAAGATGCAATATTAAAAGGTATGTACAGCAACCAGTAAGAATAGTAACTATCTGTTATGTTATATGTTCATATTTGTAGCTTGGGACTGAAAGGATTCAAATTTGTACCATTACCTGTGATGTGCAGACTTTGTTGAAGGTAACAAAGGCAAATGTTTGCACAAAGCAGCAGAAGGGAAGGTCACGATAGTACACCACACCAAATGTGACCGTCAGAATGAGCTGAGGAACAAAAGATGCCAGACCAAGAACTGATGCCCACCTAGAGCCTTCCACCAGGTACATCATGTAGAAATACACTGAAAAATTATGCTTCACATCTCGCCTTGTCACGTGATATAAGTAAGTGTGCTCAAGGAATTCAAAACCATACCTGTACAAAATAAACAAAAAAAACCTGAAAACTGTCAAGGGTGTTTAAACCTATAGATATTAATTTATTGGGTTGAACAGTATCCTGTGAGACCGAGATTCTCTTCATTTTGAGCTTGGTGAGAGAGGAGAGGGAACCCCTTCTTGCAACCACTCTAATTCTTATCTTGCATGTCTGAACTACATCAGAATGTTGCATGTGTTGTGCTTTGTCATTTGAAATGTTTACATGCAATCAACTTTGCACCTATTTCTGGGTCAATGGTGGTGAATTACTTGAATTCTGACTTTCCCACCGTACATTTCTCCCCTGAATTTTATTTGCAGCTTGTTAATCAAGTGTAAAAAAGCTATCCTGCATTCACTACCAAACCATAGATCACCTTACTGGTAATAGTACACCTTTTGATTATTATTTTAAACATAATATCTGATTTTTTTCTTGGTAGGTTCCAGAGGATTCCTCTGTTTGTCTCAATCAAATCTGAGCTGAGAAGTGGTAACAATGACCCATAAGTGAGCCATTAATGAGCTTTAAAGTGACATAAGATTGACCATCACAACAAATTTGTAATTTCAGTAGAAAAAGGAAAAAAAAAGATGTCTGGGTCCAGGGTAGATACTTTTGTCCTTCAAACGAATACACTTTGTGAAATATCAGTATGAAATTTGATGAGCTTGCAAGCCATGCCTCTACATTATAATTATGCAGCCTAGAGATGTAGAAGCCAAATGGGGGAAGGCAAGGAGGTAGAGTAGGGGTGGAAGGAGGGGGGAGTTTTTCACCTCTCCTACCCCTCCCCCATTTACGCCTTGTAATGCAGGCTACAGAATGGCCGGAGGTGTCCAACCATCGAAATGTTTATATATTTCTCGTTCTTTAAAGTGCCACTATGACGAAAATCGCATCCTTCAAATCGGCGCCATTTTGAGACATAAACAAGTAGTCTGTACAAGAGTCAAAATGCTTTTTACTGTTTTCAAATATCTCTTTTCGTTTCAGAGATATTGAAGTTTTTAAAATATGCAAATTAGCCAAGTGATGACGTCATAGACTCAACCGAATTTTGATCAAATATGATAAACAAGGATATCTCAGTCAATTTGTATTAGAACTGCTTGATATTTTACAGAAAGATACTTCTAGAGGTGCTCTGCAATGCGACCTTAACAATTTGTGTTGCCATGGCAACATACTGGGCTCCAGACATTCTAGCATTCTAGATTGTCATTTGCCAATGGTGCCTCATCTGCATAATCCAGCAAGCATAGCAATATGTTAAGTTGAGTTCATGACCTTGTTTAGTGTTTTCGAGGCTTAAAATCACTAAAATGTTGAAATTAGGCTAGAGGGGACTGGAAAAGAGTGGGTTGCCATGGGAACGGAAATTGTTACAGCTGTAGGTGTGTTGCATTTAGATCTATTAGCCTACCAAGTTTCAATGGTTTCTGCTGCAAAGTGACCAAGATAGCGCTATTTATATACTTGATCAAAAAAATGATGTAATATTCGGTTGAGTATATGACGTCATCAGTCATCTCATTTGCATATTTAACTCATTTTTCAAACTTCAATATCTCCGGAACCAATGCAGATATTTGTAAACGGTAAACGGCGTCTTTAATCTTTCGCAGAATTCTATGTGATTAGCCCTAAAAATCAAGGGGTAAAAATTTGATCATAGTGGCACTTTAAACATGAATAGGGGCTAATCCACTTCTGGCTGGGGCTAACTGGCTGGTGGCTAATCCATTTATGGGCAACATGACTTAAATTCCTGAAGAATATGCAGAGGTAGAAATGGGGCCCTGTACCTTACAGTTTGTGATACTGTACATTACCTTGCATACAGCAGTCCAGTCAACCCTAGAAAAGTCACTGCTGAAATCACAGCAAATTGAATTCTTTGTGGATCAAAGATGAACTTAACAGCTTGATGAATGTAGCCATTTCGCTTATGATTATCTTCAGTTCCGCCTACATCTGGTTTCTTGGAGTTATAAGCCTCATCACCCACCAGCAGAACAAGTGGCAAGCCATAAATAATGGAAAATATTTTAAAATGTACAGATAAAGCGAAGAAAATAGCAGAAACCGACACATGTTTAACGAGAGCGAAATAAATACTTGCGAGAACCAACACAGCCATGATGGATTCTGCATTTCCTCGAGTAGAGACTGTCAAGGGAAGAGGGTTAAACAACCATAACCAGGAGGCGACGACAGCTCTTCGATCAGAACGCCCATGCAAACCAACGATGTTGTGCAACAAATACCCAGCAAGCACATCGAAGATTACAAACAGAACTTTTCCGAAACACATGTGCAGTGTAATATTCGGTGTTAGGAGTATAGCTAACAGCGGTGTGTAGCGATAGGTTGGTCTCAAGTATGGCGAGTTGCCTTCCGCGACATGACGAGCTGCGTCCGTGAAGACGTGGTAATCGATGTCTGTGTACTTAACTACCATGTTTTTATCTTGCCACTCTCCATAAGCAATCAGGCAAATTCTCAACAAGAAGGCGGCAAAACAGGTGAATCCGATACTACTACAAACCTTCTTTGCGTCCGCCATGTTTTTTTCTGCGTAGCCGAGCCTGCATCCCATGGTTCATTTCAAGAGCTGAGCCAAGATGGCGGCCTTTGGAGCTCATTTTGTCACGGCTTTTCAAGCTGATCTGGAGGCCATCTTTTCTAAGGTATTGATCGTTGACTAAAGAATTATGAACTTTTAGATCTTTAAGTATTTTTCACACATTCTTCTATTGTACGTTTGGTCGTTTTTGTTTAAGCTTAATTTAAAAGGTCTTACTCAAGCTTACATTTCACCTTACAAGTTTACCTCCAACCTTACTAAATCGTGTAACCGATTAACCCTTATCTCGACCAAATGCTAACTAAAATAAATCAGCTCTAACCCTAATACTAACCCTACAGCCAACCCTATCTCTGAAAACTGTCTGCTAAGCTACCTAATTTCTGTTTGCAGTCTGTATTGCAGACTGCAGACAGGAATTAGGTTTTAGCTTATGGGTTAGCTCAATAATTAGCTTTAGCAAATAGGGTTTGTATTGTGTGCATTAGCTAATGTATAGGTTTAAGGCTAGTTTTTAGTCGGTATTTGGTAAGGGTTCATCTGCAGACTGAAGTCCTGTAGTCCGCATTGTACACTGACAGACAGTGTAACGCGTAGCACAACTACCAAACTTGAGGGTTGGTGTTTGTTTAGCCCTCAAGTCAATTAGCCCCTAGCCAGTTAGCCGCCAAACAGAAGTTGATTAGCCCTTATATTCATGATTAAACAATGAGAATACCTAGAAATAGACAGTTTTTGACTTCTGGTTGGGGCAGGGTTGTCACTAAGCGCTGGCTGCCAGCAAAATTTGTCATAACCCCATAGCAAAGATATCAGTGACGTCACCTATTGTTATTAATATGCCAACCAGAGAATTATTGGCTGGTGAAACAAAGAATTCTTTTGTTTAACGTTTTTAACATTTCAATAACAAAAACAATGTTTGTAAACAAATATCGTCCCTATCAAGGGATAATCAACTTCTGGTTGGGGGTTAAACAGTTAGGGGCCAATTGACTTGGGTGCAAAATGAACAGTTACCAACTTGAATAATTGGTGTAAGACATCATGGAAACATCGTTGAGTACCATCTAAGAATAATAATTATGATGTTGCTAAATTTTTGATAGCCCAGGGCTCGTCTTTCAGGAAAAAAACACAGCAGAAGCACTTTAGTTACCAACAATTTTTCGCCCTTTGGCGCTAAAGAAAGTAAATACTTAACATTCATTCACTGCATAGTGACTGCACACACGCATATTTTAGACGTGAATTATTAATTTTTTTATTAAATCTACCGTGGGAACTTCAAATGCCATGCAGAGTTCTTTAAAATTACATATCAGACTAACCTGTCACAGATTTCTTTTGTCAATGAAGTTTTTTTTTGATTTATAAATCTTTTGTGTAAGCGTTTAAATTGGCCTTGACAGCCACGGATGCATAAATACTTATAACTTGGAAATGCTGTCTACTTTGATTTGAAATAGATCGAAAGAAGACGTTAATTGCACATCAGTCCTATCCATATCTTGACAATTACTGATAATGAGTTCGGCTAATGTACATGTAATCAAGTGTAATTGAGTCGTTCTGAATAGCGAATTCCATTTCAGCTAGTATGTAGCATAATCGAACACTGTTTAACACCATTTGTACCATTGAATATTGATATTGTCCATAACATACCCTTGCTTACACAAGTATATTATGTCATTGCATTTGCCCAGTACAGTGACAGAAAATGAAGTTATCAATTGAATATTTGACAGGTCTCTGATGCGTTAATGTTGCATGTATGTACAATGTATGTATGCGTAGGAACAAAATATGAATATTGTGTGCATCCACTTCAGTCTTAACACAACTATTTGAAAGACACAAACAAGTAGTAACACAATTTACATTTTATTTTTCTGCAGTACAAAGTTTCATGTCAGGCTAGACTCATGTTACAGTATGCACAGGTTTCATTAAGGCGCAGGCACTGGGCAAATTGACCAGCTGGGACGATAATTTTGCCCAGCTGGTTTGGCCATCTAGTGGAACGTTTTTCTAATAAAAAAGTTCAGTTCAAATAGTTTTACTTGCCTGTGAAAACCAGTTGCCTTCCTGCTGAGAATGTTAATGAAACCCTTGGTTATGTGGATATTAGATATGCTGTGGATTTCTGCAACCACACATTTACCATCTTTGTATTTATTTAGTTATTTATTTATTTATTTTTTTTTTACGATGCAATTTCATTAACAACTCCAACACTTACACTACTTACAGTACTAATATTACTCTTACATTCACACTTCAATATACTTACTAATAACACTACTTATACTTACTTATACATGCACTACTTTACAATACGATACCGCTAAAAACAATCTTAAAGAAATACGAAACTACTTACAATACTATATTAATTTTTTTATACGTTCTTTAATTCCTCGCATAATTTCATTAATTTACAAATCTTTGTATTTATAATCTTTTACTACTGTTCTTAGTACACACAGCCACTAGACGGAGATACAGATGAGATTTACTTGAGTGAATTTTGTGATGAAGGTAATGGAGTTCAGCAGAAAATTGCAATTATTTGTTTAAATTTTTTGAAGGCATTGTTTCAAAACATAATAGGTACTTCATTCGTCTAAGCATGTTGTTAACAGGCAAAATGGTTTTTGGTTGTTTTCCAATGGCCAAAATTTTGATTCTTAAATGAAAGCAACCCCATAATGGAAAGATCGAATTGCAGAATTTGTTTTTCATTCCACTGGAAGACAATAAATTTGTTTTGTAAATACTGATGTCGTAACCACAGTTTCTTTAATGGATGAAAAGTATTTTTTATTATAATTATGTCTTGGCTAAGGTGTATGACCTAATATGTCTATTGAGTGTTGTTCTAAAAATGCAATTATGAAGCAATCTATGCTCTCTCGCAGTGCCACGATTTTTCTATTTATTTGTATCTTTCTTTAACAGATGATTCTCGCAGCAGTGATGTGGATGCTGTCAATGTCGAGGGTGATGGTGAAAAGAATAGCGATGATGATGATGATGATGAGAACACTGATGATGACGACGATGATAATCTTGATGATGGTCAGGATTCCGATGCAAGTGGGCCCATCTCAAGTTACCTGGAGGACCTGCAAGGTGGAAGCTTTGTAACTCGGAAAGAAGAAGGTATCAATTCAAGCTCCTTGAAAATGAGTGAGCATGGTCACTGGAGTGAAGACCTGGAGGCGAGAGAGTCTGAAACGGAAGTCCCCATATCAGATTGTGAAGTGTCAACAAAGAAGTTTCAAGGACAGGGTATTAACCCCTTACAATCCAAACGTCGTGATTCCAAGATAGGTATCTGCAATACAACGTTTGTTATTGACAAGTCTAAAGGCTGTTCTTCCACGACATATCCGGAATTGTCTCATATTTACAAGAAACCAGTGTCTGTTGTGAATCCGATCACTTCGTCAGGGATGAAACTGTCAGCAAAGACTTCTCTTTCTAAAGAGGATCACGTGAACAGTATTGAGGCCAGTGGCAAGTTAGATCTTGTCCAAGCTGTCTTGTGGTCCCGAAACAAGATTGCTCTTGCCTTGGCTGAAATCGTTGAAGGCAAACAGCCTTCGGTCGTCTCTGATGATTCGACATGTCACACTGATGGAGAATCTGAGGTGACGTCCAGTGCTGAGGAATCTTGCTCAACTTACGCAAGTAGTTTAGAATCCTACTGTCGTTTTCGAGAGACAGGTATAGGAAAGAAGAAGTGTGACCTGATGGACAGGAAACAGACCAAAGCTCCCGTGATTAGGGGACCTAACAATGCGTTGGCTAGCCAAGAAAGTAGGGTTCTTGATTCGGAGACTCGTCAACCATTGTGCACCAATGCAGACAGGCAACATCACTTTGTAAGGCGCCGGTCGCTGAAAATAGCTCTGTCTTCTTCTGATCTCGAAACAAAGTCTTCTCCACACTCTGTCAAACTTAAAAATGGTAACGTTGACATGCCAAGAGTGACCTCCTCACCTATTAAGAGAAGAAGTGCAACTTTGTGCAAGTTTGGTAAACCTATGAAATGCAGTGGTCAAGGTACATATCTTGAGAGGTGCTCAGCACAATCACCGATCATGTCCTCTACTTCCAAAGGCCTTGGCTCAACATCGGGTCACCAAACAAGTGCAACTGTGTGCAACTTGGGAGGATCTGTGACATGCCACGGGCAAGGAAAATATCTTGAGAGGTGCCCAGAAGACTCGCTAATTGTGTGCCCTGGTTCCAAAGCCCTTGGCACACCATCAGGGCCCCAAAGAAGTGCAACTTTGTGCAACTTGGAAGGACCTGTGACGTGCAATGAGCAAGGAAGATATCTTGAGAGGTGCTCAGAAGACTCTCTAATTATGTGCCCTGGTTCCAAAGACCTTGGCACACCATCAGGTCACCAAAGAAGTGCAACTTTGTTCAATTTGAGAGGACCTGTGACATGCAATGGGCAAGGTACATATCTTGATAGGTGCTCAGAAGACTCACTAATTATGTCCCCTGGTTCCAAAGCCCTTGGTACGCCATCAGGTCACCAGACTACTCCTTTGGTTCCACGCTCAATATCTCCTGCACTTCAATCAAGCTCTTCCAACTCCAAGAGGAGGAGATCATCACAGGTGTTAAGAGTTTTTAAAGATCCAGCAGCCATCGACTCGTGTTCTTCTGTGGAAACGAAAGCAGCATGCATCGATCACCACAAAGAAACCCGCGTTACATTCCTTGAAAAGGGCGATAATTTGCCAAAGGCTTGTCGATCTACATCAAAGCTCACTTCAAGCACTTCCTCTCCAGGTGGACTAGCTGTTTTGAATTGTCCAAAGCGATCACTGTTGTTGAGTAATGTTGCTCCTGACTTTACCTCTTCGTGTCAAAAATCAAACGGCGAAGATGTATGCAAAGAGAAGCGGGAATCGAGTCCCTCTGCCGTGAAGAACTGGAGAGATCAAAAGCTTTCCTGTTCAAAGACCCATAGTGATCTTGTCAATGCACAGTCCAGAGGAAAGGTTCCTTCTTCATCTATAGCTTTGCGGAAGAATTCATGTGATAATCGTGGCTACGTGTTTGATATACAAGACGAAGGTGTTTCATTAAATGAAAAGAATGAAACAACTGAGGAACAAACTGCTGATGAGTTGAACTGTAGGCGGAAACTGTTGGTTGGTAATCTTTTAAGAGCGCGCGCTGACAAGGAACAGGTATCTGCTGCTGATCAAGGAGGCGTCAAATCAAAAGAAAGAGTCATGAAAAGTTCAAAGAAGCACGCTTTCAGTCAAAGTGGAAGCTCTAGAAATGGTCATTTGCTCCGTGGTCTTGGAAGTGACATTTCACCCTTGAAATCGAATGTGCGCAAGAAAAGATCGAGAGAAAGCGTTGCTATAGATACTCCGGAGTCTTTACCTTCGAAACACGCCAAGAGAGGCTCGTCTTGCTCCAGTTACCTTTCGCTGTGTCCCGTCCAAAGCTCGTCATCATCACAGGCTTTGGGTTGCTACAGAAAAGAGTCAACCCCTATGAAATGGACGAACGTAGGAAACTTGAGATTGGAAGGATTTCTGCGTCAAAGCACAAAACCTTTATCTCCAATCAGACGAACTGTGGCAGATCCTCGTGGTTTTGTGAACAATGCTGTCATGTCTCCTTGTAAAGTCCCAGGGTCCTGCGATAAGTCATTTTGTTTTGACTGTTGTTAAGGCCACGTAAAGACATTTCTTGGTGTTAGGAGAGTAAGTGAGTTTTGCCTCCATGTTGTCTTTGAGTTTACACATTATGCGTTACACATGATGTTCGGGATATTTGTTCTCATTTCGTCCTGAGAGAACTTGAAATTTTATTGCCTTTTAGCCTATTTTACGCGTCAGTTTTACGGCCTTTTCAAGCTTTTTATAGATTAGACAAATTGTACATTAATTTCGTTTTAATAGTCTTTTTACATATCTTCGATGGTAAGCGAAATCTCTCTGTGTTTGTATTGTCAATAAAAGAACAATGGTCTTGTCGTGGTCGTCTCTTTCCTTCTGCCTTGAAGTTTAATAATCAGAAGTCACTATTGTCACTCACACTAGAATCAAATAGCCCCGTAGCATGCGAGAAGACGTTTATTTCCTTTGAAGCAAAGGAAGGGTACCGGCGAATTTAATGCTGGGGGATAACCCTGCGATGGACTAGCATCCCATCCGGGGGTGGGGGGGGGGGGCATGGGGTTATAGTAGAAATTCTCCTAGTCGCTTAGTGCCATTGAAACCGCCAAGATAAGCTATGGCTGTATGGGCCATGATTTTGCCCTTCGCAGACTTAACTTAATCGCAGGCCAGTAATAATGCAGATTACTTCACATGACGTATGGATCAAGTTGACGAAGGAAAAAGTTGACTTGACGTGTTTTTAGCTAGTAATTTGACTCGCTATAACCAGATACACTTCTCTCCTATTTATAAGATAAGATAACATAGATAGCAAAAGCTGTAAGAACAAATAACTTTAGAAGATAGCTGCTGTATTACCGCTATCGGAGCTTAGCGTTGATTATTTATTTTTATAAAACACCAAAGATAGTTCGCGCGCTCTCATTGGTTGATAGGTATGTTTAAATGAGAGTATGTAGACACGGTTGTGCATTACCTGCCCTTCGAGAGCTCCACTGGCTACCTGTTGAATCACGGATTATATTAAAAGGTCTGCTCATCACTTTCAAGATTATCCATGGACTTTGTCCAGCCTTCTTGTCGTCCCTCCTACAAAAATACCACCCGCAACGAAGCGTACGCAAGTCATCCTCTAAACTACTTTTTACTATCCCTACTGTGAACTCTGTGACAAACGGTGAAACTACCTTATCTTTCTCTGCGTCTATATTATGGAACAGTCTACCGGATTCTATAGGAAAATTCATTACCTGACGAGGGAATTCCGCGTTAAGATGGCTCGATAGTCAAGTACATATATGAAAATCTGAAGATTTTGCCTGACTTGAGGAGGGGAGGGGGGTATTTAAAAGCTCTATTTTTCTGCAAATGTTTTGGTTCAGGGACTGGGTCTGGCATGCATATTTAATGTATGATGGCAGCTGGTCACGTGACCTTACTCAGCTCATTATAATTCAGTTTCGGTTCGGCGGAATCGTGTGTAGCATTAATGTAATTTGGGGCAAAAATTGAACCAAATTTCATTATTTTGGGACATTTGCTGGTGCCAGAGCTCATCATTAAGGGCTGAGATGGCTTAAAGCTTGCCAATACCAAAGAACTGTTTATTGGCACTGTGAATGTGAGAAACTTCGACCAGATGCCCGATTGCAGCTACTGGCAGTTTGTTATTCATGGACAAGGGGCCAAAAAGCAAATGAGCCTTGTCTCACCAGGGCTTCAACTGGCAGATATGGAAGTTTCAATCAATTGTGGAAGTGACTGGAAAACTTTTAGTGTGTTATTGAAGCCTGGTCAGAGACTTACATAAAAATATCCATTTGGTTCGAGGTAGGTCTTTCCCGCTCCAAGAACACTCTAATTTCCCAGGATGCAATGCGGTCAGATTCCTGCTTGTTGGCTGCTTGGTTGAGATTGCTGACAAAAAGGAGCTATTTAAGCTTTTGCTGGACTTTTTTGGCCGAACTTTCCAGTTGAGTTGGAAGCAAAAGAGTTGTTTTGTAATGATTTCCCTGTGATCAAATGACTGAGTTAATGAAGGATGTGTCCAGACTGTTTGCTTGTGAGGTAAGATTTGCATGAAATCCATGTAAAGTTTTGCAGCTGGTATGTAGTTTTTCTGCAATATCTACTGTCTACATTTTCGGAGAAAGAGCACAGTGCTGCCATCTATTTTCCTCCACTGTTTCAGTGCAAAACAAATACTTCTGCACTAGAATTGCTTACAGAAATGATAAGACCAAGCCTGGAGAATTTTTTTCTCAACCCTATGCAGTTTCGAATGTTCAGACGTGCATGGAAAAGGTAGCTAGGGACATCCTTAATGTTCCATGCTTTTAATATTTCCAGCTTTCTGGGCCTCAGGCTGAAGGTTGATGAACACTCTATGCAATGAACTAAAATAATGCTTATCTGGCAAATTCTTTTGCTACAGCAGGCAAAACACTGGTGCTGTGTATTGTCCAAAAAGGTCTGTTTTTGCAAATTTCAACTTTCCAGATTTTTTTCTCTGCAAGTATTGAATGCCAGCCAGCCATTTTGGTTGATTGCATAGACCAATCTAAATGTAATCTGCAAAAAATGGTTTCTTGCCTGTGTGACTACAAGGAAAGCACCCTCTGAGACACCATACCAAAGCTTGTACTGTTACCATGGCAACAAGACACCCAAACATCATTGTGTTTGTCATCATTCATAGCAACTAGTGTCATGATGTTGGTTTTGTCTAATTTAGTTGCATTTTCATGTCAAAGGTCTTTTTGACTATCGAGCCCCCATAAATTGCACGCGAAAACCGATATCGCGATGAGTGCGATATCGGTTTTCAAGTGCAATTAAACGCGGAATTCACGAGTTAGGTAATGAATTTTCCTTGAATCGCATAATTGAATAAAATTGTAGAAAAAGACATTGTAGAAAAACTTTTTTGCAGTTGTTGTGTTACAATTTGACGACAGTTGTTACGTAGATGCGAAACAATATCACTTAGCCTCGTTTTCAACTGGCAATCCACCCTAAATACCTCGCTTCGTAAACTAATCAGAATTCAAGATTTTATTCAATTATGCGATTCTATTAAAAATACAACATCTCTTTCATCTTTTAAATCTGCCCTCAAAACATTCTTGTTTCGGAAATTTTATTTCTGATTTATTCTATGAGGAACTGTACTTAGCATTTATTTTGTTATATAGTAATGTAATCTAAATGCACCCCCCCCCCCCCACCAAATAACTTGTTATTATTATTACTTTTCGAGAAATATTTTCTAAAAGCAATATTGGACTTTTTTTCTTGTTTACATAGCCTCATCTAAACACTCGGGGGTTGGGAGAATTCTCGAAAGTTATGCAAACCCTCGGCAGCTTCTCAGGTTTGCATAACTGTCTCAAATTCTCCCAACCCTCCTCGTGTTTGGACGAGGCTATGTAAACACGAAAAAAACCCCACTATATTATTGCTAAAATAGAAACACTCGTGAACTTGGAATTTAAAAAAACACTTGAGCAAACACTTATTTTCTCATTTCGTAAACTTCCAATCGTGTTTCACTGAGTTTAACTCGACAGAAAACCGGAAAACGTTTTCTATAGTTAGGAGCCATGAAAAATAGGCTAACTCGGCAGAAAACATTTGCTAACTGAATCTTCGTTTAAAAAAGAAATGAAATTTTCAAAAGAACATTTAGTTTACAAGATTCAGTATTGCACCAGACGCAGTGACAACTTTGAACAGGAGTGTGTCTGCTCTTTCTCGGATTCGATTTAAGTGTAAGGGTAAAATATTTATTTTAGAAATGTCGCCTTTGTGCTTAGAAATATGGATGCTTCTGGCGGAAGGATTGCGCGAACGATCTACATTACAATAATGTTCAGTTTAATTTAACTGAATATTCATCGCGGGGCTAGTTTTCCGCCATGTTTGTTGGTTTCCTTGATACTGCTGCAGTTCTGTCTTCGTCTGCAAAGAAATGGGCAAATGATTTGCTGAATTAAAACGGAAGACCTTTAGTACAAGACGAACGATACGCTTCGACAGCCAGGCGCTGAATGGACCAAAGCAATGATACATTCAACGCAAGCGGGAAAAATTTGGACACAGAAGATACACGCGTTAAATCTTTACTTGAAACGTCGTGGTGTTGGAGCTGTTTTCTGAGTTACTGTGTAATCCAGGGATGGTTTTATTTAAGGTCAATGACTGCTGTCTCCTTCGTTTTCTAAAAAAGCGTGACGTAGATGGGTTATCTTTTCTTTAACTTGAGGTACATCGAATGTTAACTTTTGTAGTAGTAATTTCTCCAGTGGGGTAACGAATGTACTAGCTTAGAAATCTGTTGAAGTCCTTTGCTTTCCTTATCAAACTATAAAGCCTAAAGGAGCAAGATATTTTGTACCACTCATCAACAGTTACTTCAACCTCATTTTGTAATACATCAGTTGAATTATTTGTGTAAGCATAGTTGATGCACGAAAAAATAAGAATAGTATGTAAGGAATGCTGACTCCTTAAGCAAACACTGAAATGCCGGTCATGTTTTATCACAGTGTAATACACGGCTTAGGCTTCTTTATTTGTTAAATATAACTGTTAGACTGACAGAAATATTTTGCAAGCCGGGTGACTAATACTCTGTATGATATACTTCAGTTTACAAGTAGTACGGCCCATTTCAGTTGTAGACTCAAACTTCCTTCGAACCTAATTTAATTTCCAAGAGAAAAAGCTAAGAGACCTTCAAAATTGCAAAGCTTTATAAAGTTCCTTACCTTGAACGCTACTCGAGGACCGTTTACCAAATGAGACAAGTTTCTGGCACCATTGTTCACACAAAGCAAGTCCTTGCCCAGCTGTTTGCGTCTCAGTACAGCTCCAAGGGACGACACTCCTAAATTGACCCCGGCAGTATGCTTTTACGCAGCAATAAGCGAGGAGAAAGGCAGGTCTTAAACATGGGTGGCTATCGTTCGACATGAAGATAAGAACGCTACACGGGTTATTTTGGTCTAAAAAATGGAACGTAAATTTTAGCCGTGTCTATATCAGATATAAAGACACTCGTTACACAAAAGTTTTTTTTTCTTTATGAGTTATTAATGAGTTTCTGAAGCTCTCTTAAGCGACCACCCTCTATTGTTTTACCATGCGGCCGCTTACGAGAGAGCTCATTCTCGCAAGCGACCAGCTCTAGTTTCGACCACTTTTTCGAATTTCCGAGGTGGTCGCTTACGGGAGCTTCGACTGTATTTGTACAATTGTATAACTCCACCAATTTTTGGACATCTTTTTAGTTCTAGCCTTGAAATTCCGCCGACAAAATTAATTTACGGTTCTAACAGTTTGTATGCACATATGATCACCCCCTCCCTCCCCGTCTAAGCTTTCTCACACTTCCCTTATTTATCAGTTCAAACGTTGTACCCACTTGTACGATACCAAACCTTAGCTGAAAGCTAACGCTAAGCTTACACAATATTTTCCCGGTGGAGGTTTCACTTCCCTCTCCAAGAAAAAGCTTTCTTGCAGGCTACTTTAAGTGTGGCCATGCGTTCTCCTACTTAGTTACCTCGATCTTCAACCCTAACTTTAAAATTTAGCCTAAATCAGCGCGTTCCCCCATGGGGTCTTGCTAGGGGGTTCCCCCTTCCATCCCCTGCATTCACCGTGGGTTCCCTCATGCGTTCGCTTGTTGGTTTTACAATGCGTTCCCGCCGGTGCTCTTCTTTGTTCATACATACATACGTCTTCTGCACCTCGATCAGATGTGTTCTTTTGCACATTTCTTACATCATTCTCGTCCTGCAATGCGTGCGTTCCAATCAATTCCCTCCTTTGTCCCCCATGTGATCAGTGCAGTACTTACATTTTACGTGCGTTTTACGTGCCTTGTTAATGACTGACGTTTCGACGACGACCTGAGCAGAAACCATCCTCAGAGTCAAGTGAAAAGGTTTTGTCAGTCTATGGTGCATTGAGTCTGGTCCGTTGAAACTGATTGGCCAATTGAGGCGTGAAGGTATTGGTCGTACGACTTGTGTAAAGTTAATCAACAGTCCGCACTGGTTCTAGTGAGTTTTGATCCGTCTATTATACGTTTGAGGAGCGTCTGTTGGTTTTGTTTCTAAGGTTCCGTCTACACTACACCGGAGAAATTTGAAAAAGAAGGTTTCACTCTCAAAACGCACGAAATGTTTTCCGTCTACTGACAATCAAGCGCCGGAGGAATTCAGTTGAAAACGCAAAAATCACTGCTCATTTCTGGATTTGTGTTTGAGGAAAACTCGGTCAGCGAAATCACATGATTATTGTGATACTATCGTTTTCGAAATTTTCTCCGTCCACACGAAAACAAAAAGCCGGCGTTTTCAAATTCATCCGGTTTAAAAGAGCGTTTTCGAAAAGCTCTGTTTTCGCGATTAGTGTGGATGGTAGGCCTATAACCGTAATAAAAAAGCTGCGTTTTCAAAGTCTTCCGACGTAGTGAGGAGGTTGCCTAAGTCGCTTGTAAGGTGCTAGCAGTTGTTGACCGCATCTATTGAGCGGGAGGCGTTTGTTCAAAGTTGGTATACCAGCTTTCTCTGGAGTCAATCCCTGAAATAGTTAGCACTGAAGGTTATGCATTGAGCAGAGACCCAGTTAATTAGGCGGTTTGTCAGTTGAAGACTTAAAGATGTTCGGGGATACGATTGTTGGCGTCGCCATTTCCTGTTGCTCGTTTGTGATCAGTCAGTCTCGTGTTAAAGTTTTTACCAGTCTCGCTGATGTAGGAAGCCTCGCAGTCGGAACATTTGATCTTGTAAACCACTTCGATCTTGTCTGTCGCTGGGTTCGTCCCTGTCTTAAACGTTGGTTAATAAGTGTCGCAATGTATTTACAGGTTTGTGGGATAAGCGGGTGTTTTACGACTGAAGCCGGTTCGTACACCACCCTCGGCTTCCTTAACAAGGTAAGTGTAGTAGGAGTGACGAGCCCAAACAAAGTCTACTCCGGTCTATGTATGTATATAAGAACTATCCGACGTGGAAGATCAGTGGGACCGAACTGGCCATATAACGCGGAGTGACAGAGAGGAGCTATGTGTTGCAGCATTGGAGTGTAGACCAGAGGGAAAGAGGACGCCTGTTTGACCCTAAACAACATGGAGGAGAATGGTTGAGGACGAAAAGCGCAACTCGATGACAGTCATGGGAGACTGTCAGAGCTCTGGCAGCAAACTGAAGCGGATGGAAAGAGAATGTCAAAGACTCATATGCCTGATGGCATGGAGATATAGTCAGGTAGGTATGTAGGTAGGTAGGTAGGAATACAAAAATAAAGCAGTGCGGCTGAATTCGCTTTATTAACCTTTTGAGGTCCTGACAATAACTCTACATGAAGCTTGTTATCTTAACAGCTTAGTCTAATGCAACCAAACGAAAACTGTAGGTGGAGGAGTGAGCCTAGAGAGAACCCTCAACAGATCCGAAAATTTCTTCGCTCAGTTTTGTAGTTTTGAAGAGATGACGTAGAGGGAGGTAAGAGGGGAGGGGGGATCAGGGAAGACGGGCGGAGGGGAGGGGGGAGGTGAAGGACAGGGGGAATTTTTCAATATAAGAGCTGTGTACAACTAGTTAGAGTTTACTATGAAAACTGTAACCCAAGAGGTTCCAGAATCAATGTAGTGTTTATGAAACTATCTATGAAATGAAACGCCCTAAGTGGTAGATGAAGCAATTTCCAGCACCTTAAGAGGTACGACGAACTTTAGCGTTAGTGCCATGTGGAGTGTTACCCAGGGAAAGAGTATCGTTGATGGAATGTCTCGACGGAACTTTCGACCCCGTATCGTGGGGTCACCCTCCCATCCTCCTATCTCCCTCCTCCACCCCGACCACGACAGCAGCAGGGAACACAGTTGATAAAACTCCCGCAAAAAGCCAGTATTCACTAAAAACGCTGAAAAAATCACACCTAACCAGACGTTTATGCACTGATCTAGCTAACTGGGTGAGTGAAGATGTCAACAGAGGGTTCACAAGCTCTGTATTCCCTACTCCACCTACTTTGGCATACAGTCGTCGCCGTCCAGGTCCGTTTCATCAACTTGGCACATACGCTCTTCTGGATCAGCCCGATATAGTTTGATAAGGAATTTGCTGAACAGGTCGATCACTGTGTCGAATTTTTCGATGATTTCCGGGACTGCTAGGCCAGTGCAAGTCGGGGTCGGTAGTGGGGTCGGTCCTGCTATGAAATTGTCGTAGCATTTCACAAAATTGTTCACATTATCACAAAGATTCGTTTCAGCGCTAACCAGACTCTCAGCGCATTTCGTATGTATATCTCGGGCGCAGTCTTTATCCCCGTCTAAAGAAACAAGGAAGATAATGAAATCATGAGTCACAATGCAACCGCAACAGAAAAAAAAGAAAAGTATCAGCCTGCCTGCCACCCATATGAACTTTTCAAATCATATTAGACTGGATTGTATAAAAACGAGAGCTTTGAACTAGAATAAAACAAGACACAAACAGCAGTCATAAACATATTGAACTTGTTCATTTTGATTATGACTTGACGTTTCGTATGTAGTCTACATACATTTTCAAAAGTAACCGTTGAAATTTAAAACAGCTATTTATATATAATAAAGGTGAGAGGAACCTAGATTAAGCAAAAAACTTAACAGTAAAATATATATATAAATGCAATCCAACAATGTGTAACCGTACATCCTGTGCCCAAGTTCAGGAGTTGCCATAAAGCCATTATGGTAATAACCGGGAGGGCACATTGTATACATATTTGTATTGTATTATATGTATATATATATATATTTTACTGTTAAGTTTTTTGCTTAATCTAGGTTCCAGTCCTCTCACCTTTATTATATATAAATAGCTGTTTTAAATTTCAACGGTTACTTTTGAAAATGTATGTAGAGTACATACGAAACGTCAAGTCATAATCAAAATGAACAAGTTCAATATGTCTATCACTGCTGTTTGTGTCTTATTTTTGTTCAAATTACGATGGCCCAAGAACAAAAGTATTTAGAATAAAACAGTTCTGCGTAGATCGCATCACAGGAAATTTAACATTATACACTCCAAGAAAACGGGGGTCGCGTTGTGGTCCTTACAAGGGTCTTACCAGGGAGATGGAGAGAGACTTGAGTGCTACAGCGTAATAATATAACATCGAAGTATCTTTTTTATGGTGAGGTAGAATTACAGGTGTGATCAAAGGAATGAGTCAGTCTCCCACCAAAGGTTATTTTGTTTAGCCCCGTTCCCAGGGTCCTTTCTCTACCTCGCGAAAGTAGAGAAAGGTAGAGAGAGGACCCTGGGAACGAGGTTGTATTTTGTTGCATCAGACGTCACAAAAATCGTTACGTTATTAGTTATCTTAAAGGAATTACTTGTGCCCGTGGATTACATCTATTGAACAAGAGGTTAGAATTTGAACATGGCTTACTTCTGTTGTTCAAAGGTATACAATGTCTACCCTCGGCTCAAACAGGGGGCTAAATGTAACCTCAGCACTAAATGAAGAAATATGTATCGGAGATATGTTGTCTTTTTTCATTGGACAGCAGAGTTAAAGATCCTTTTAAACTAAGGCTCTGTAAGCTCAGGCTAACCTACTGCAAGTGTAACCCACTTCTAAACAACTGGCTCCTGACAGTAACGTTGCTCGGATTCAGTTAAAATTATAGTTAAGCAGAGGTAAAGTTATAGTTAAGCATATTTATCTGTGTTACGAAAGGTTGTCTCGGTAAACTGCCGGACTACGGAATTTCTATAGAACAGTCTAGAAATGAAAGGATAGAGGGCCCGCACTAGTTTGTCAGTAATCATCTGCTGAGTGCTCTACTTCTGGAAGTTAGATAAACTAAGTTTTTGTTGCTGTTACTGACGACATTTACCTGGAATGATCGTGTTTTTTATGCTTTTGTTATGCAGTTCTTTGTATCTCTGCTGTTTGTCTGCACAAAAGGAAATTAAAGCAAAGATAATTAATTAAGAAATGCAGCTTGAAAGAAAAATCCCAGAGTGGATTCTATAGGAAAATTCATTACCTGACGAGGGAATTCCGCGTTAAATTGCATGCGAAAACCGATATCGCACGAATCGCGATGGTACCATTTTCGACCGCCACCGTTGTTACGTAGATGCGAAGCAATATAACTTAGCCTTGTTTTCAACTCGCAATTCCACGTTAAATACCTCGCTTCGTAAACCAATCAGAATGAAAGATTTTATTCAATTATGCGATTCTATGAGATATCATTCGTTTTCCTTCTGGAGCGATCAAGTTACAAAACTCATATTGCTTCGGGCGGATTATTGCACGGAAAGTATAACATGAAGCATATGTGCACATGCAAAGCTAGGAAAAATGTAAGTTGGTAAAGTCAGTCAGTCAGTCAGTCAGTCAGTCAGTCAGTCAGTTAGCCAGCCAGTCAGTTAGCCAGCCAGTCAGCCATTTAGTCAGTTAGTCATACAGTCCGTCTGTCCGTCCGTCAGTCAGTCAGTCAGTCAGTCATGTCAATCAATCAATCAATTAATAAATCAATCGCATCAACCAAACTGATCAAGAAAACGAACCGAAGGCATTTTTTTCCTAAGGTGGCTGGAAACAGTTTCCAGTACTTTCAAAGACTTATATTTCGATGGGTGATAACCAGTCTATATCTGTTGATGCCACAATCATGGCATCAAAAATCTGGCCAATCATTGGTGAACAAGTTGCTGTCCATTTTGTGGCACAATAGGTTATCGTAGTAACAATATGACCTGTTAAAACACCCTTAATTTTAGCTTTAAGCGCTTGTAACTCAGAAACGAGCTCGATTACCCCCATTATTTTTATCGAATTGTAATCAGCATGATAAGTTGCAACTTTTTGCAAAGTCTAGAAAACTTCTACGAAGGGGGGTTCAGAGCCACCTTAAATTTTCGAAAATTTAAGGTTTCTCTGAACCCCCTTCGCACTTGGTTCCGTTCCTGTTTCAATAGAACGCGTGATTATCATATATATACCGTATTAATTATTACAATCCACTTACCAAATCTCTCTTCCAGCTTCTTCAGGTGTCTCTTTTCCTTGTCGCTATAGCTATTTGCGCCTATACAGATGCCAAGGCGGGAACCCATGGTGCAATACTGAAGGATCACGAAGACCCATCTATCTAACACACGACTGCGACAATCGTAATCATTAGCGAAGTCTCTTGCCTCTTGGAAGGCGCATCCTATCAATTTCTATCAATGGAAGAAAAAATTAATCGCTATGGCAGCATGAACTGGAAAACAAAACAACACGAAAGACGAGACGAGATGAGACGAGACGAAAAAAAAACAACAAAACGAAATAAAATGCTGAACATCTGTTACTAACATAACCTTCGCATCAGAACTTCTAAGGAGGGATGAGGAGAGGAGGAGAGAACCGCAAAATTCGACGAAGGGCTAACGCTCGAAACATCAGCTTCCGAATCTCTTTACGATGGCCAATTCACATTATCAACCCAGTTGATAAAACCAAATTATCTTGTAATACTCCCACCAACGCAGCACCACAGTTTCTTTAGAAACTTGCCCCCTTTATACGTTATGGTATAGCTTTAGGATGTTACGACAGAAAAGGTGGAAACAGTTATAAGTTTGCCGGAGTGTAGCGAAGAAATCTAAAACTCCGGCTGGCATATAAAAATTGTTTTCTCCTGATTTGACTTTATAGTGTCGAGTTTATAAATTTGACTTGATATGACTTTTTAAAGTTTTTCTTTAAACGTTTGTCACTCATACAGGAAACAAGAAACTATCGGTAAAAAAATAATGAACTGAAAGATTTAGAGTTAAATGAGTCGCAAATGATGGCAGTAAGATCCTTCAGAATACTTCAGAATACTTCTGGCCTTGATCAGTAACAGAAAAATGTTTTGCATTTGTTCTAAAAATACTGAAGTGAAAGAAGGTTGTAAGTGCAGTGAGCATTTCTTGGGATGCATGAATGAATAGAACTATTTACTAGAACTACAATTTGTCAAGTGTCTCTGCATTGTTACTTTGTTGCCGAGATGACAGCTGTCCCTGTGTTATATCAGCTTGTAATCGTCTCCTCAATGCGAATCTGCTCGGAATAAACCGGATTGGTTCAACAGGCCCTAGTTGTTCGAAGGGTGTTTAACACCACCCACCAGAAAAATCCCTATTCAGTGGATAGCGCGCGTGGTTTGCTTTGTTGTCGCCTATCCACTGGATAGTGATTTATTCGGTGGATAACGTTATCCACGTTTCAAACAACTGGGTCCAGGACCTTGAAGTCATTAATCCTGTAATTTTGGTGTGCAACATACAGACAAAAACATCCCTGTGTGAGACTGAGAGGCTGAAGGAGTAAAAACCAAACCGGCTTAATTAAAATAAAAAAAACAACCAAACAAAAGCGGAAGAGTTTAGTCATTATCAATATTATCATTATCATTTTTATTATCTTATCGAATTAAAGCTAAGTTTCAGATCGAAGTTGACGCTAGCTGCAGGGTAGAATTTCATTTTTAGGAAAAAAATATGTTTCAAGTTAGACTCAAGTCCTATATCAGTAGATGTGATCTTTCACACAAATTCTTCTCAAGTCGTGTGTTTTTCCTGCACGCTTAAATTTGCTTCGTTACTTGTTACGTCAGTTTACTGCCGAGGTGTCACATTGTTTTGTTATTAACTTGTTGGCTTGTTGTATTACGGTTTGCTTTCATTTTACGGGTACTTCCTTGTTGGGCCATAAAGGTATGTGCGGCCTCAAATGGTTTTTGAGCTGTTTTGTCTGTAAAAGGGTCTAGATTTTGACCATTTTGGTTCGAGATAGGGTATGTTTCTCACTCGGGCTTGGAATTGGGTATTTTGCTTACAAAGAACCAGTTTTTTCCACATCAACAATTGGCCAATTTGTAGCTTTTCTCAAATTTTTACGCAAATGGAAGCCATTTCTGATTAGCTGCGGTGATATATTAGGTCTGAAATGGGCTATGGCTCAGGTCTTTAATATGGCGTGGAGGTCTGAGTACTGGGTATAGGTTTCAAGGTTCGGGCCGCATACCCCTACCAAAAACTTCAGGTAGTACCCCCGGCTCTTGTAACGTCATCGTGTACGTGTATCTCGATTATAATGCCTTAGTATTGAATTGTGCAATCAATAAACGTAAACTACTTCTGGTCTCTTCGTCAGTGTTAAGCAACGCTACGCGTTCGAGAACGTAGCACTGCCGAGTGACACTAACCTTTGATCAATCAATACCTGGATTCCCTCCGATTATTACCAAAAACAAAGTTAATGTAAAGGGAAGAGGGGCGTTATTAAATGATGGGGGAAAAACGCCCCCCCTCCCCGCAAAAAAAAAGGAACAACGAAGAAAAAGAGAGATAACAAAGCGGCCGACAGAGGGCATAAGAATCTTACCACCATCCCCCTACAATATCGCGTTGCGACATCTTTTTCCTTGAGACGGTCGAAGCAGCTTTTGATGTTGCTGTTACATTTCTTCATGGCGTTATTTGCTGCTTTAATTGCGTCAAAGCGAGATATCTCGCAGTCATTTTCGTTTTGGACACAGTTTGCCGTGAACAAGACGAGGACGGCAACAAGAAAGGCAAGATGTAAATTCATCTTTCCTGAAAATCATAAACAAAGTGTATAATCAAAAGCAGGCATATCTTTCTTTTCCAAATATATAACCATCAATCATAACTTTAACAAAATTCTCGAATCTGATTGGTTACCAGCTGTCCCCGTTTTAGCATTGTTTGGACAGTTTTTTAGTTCTGAACGCCTGGTGTTATTGGAAAGTACGAGACAGTTGCGTGCGCTTTTGTTAGGCAGTTAACAATTGCCAATAGTTTCTTCTCTTGCCAAAGCGTTAAGGATTTTGAATCTTTCTCAAATTATGTTAAAGTTTTGACTACCCTAGATCATAGTTAGTGCCTAGATGCCAGAAGTTTTCTTTTTCTTAGTCGCGAGGAGCAGTGAATCCGCTCAAGAGAACAGAACGCGGCGAGCAGAGAGGTGACTACGATAGCGGCTTCCCCTAAAAGCCCTCTAGGACCCAGGGTAATTTATGAATAACAGGACTTGGTGTAATAGATCATTTCCGAGTTACCTAAAGCCTCTTTTTCAAAGCGAGGCCTGGTGCACAACCATTCATATGAAAATGAGATTAATTTGCATGTGAATGAAATCTCATTTTCGTATGAAAGGATGAGCACCAAGACTCCCTTTGAAAAAAAGGGCTAAAGCCTGCGTAGCTGGCGATATTGTAGGCCCGCAGAATAAAGCTTTGGCGGTGGAGCCGGATCCGCCGCCAAATCCTTCTTCCGCGCGCCTACAATATCGCCAGCTACGCAGGCTATGTTGTTCAGTTCTGTCTGTAATCATACTCGTGATTAAACGCGCTGGACTCCAGCTTAGCGCTTGTCAGATTATGTTAATGGCCGTATTCACCCAGACGAACAATTCAGTCTTATTACCATATATTACCATAACGTAGCTAAACCGATAAAGCATGATGTCAAAATTTTAGCTTGTGATACGAGAAACAGCCGTTGTCAAGGTTTATTTTAAAATCACAAATCAACCTCATATTAAATGAATCAGACATCAAATGAAGCACTTGTAGTCTCGCAAAATGTTAAATGATAAAGTTTAATCGCTTAGCCTTCAGTCCCCGGAAAGCAGTTTCTTTTAGTTGCCAGTTATATTTACATGCAGCAGAATATTGTTTGCTTTACAAGTCGGGACCGGCATTTTCTCAATTTGCGCTTTTCATTATTTTGTTTGGAGAACATTCTAATATCAAAATTAAAATTCGCCTCAGCACATTCGAAGTAGTGCACGACACGGGACAAAATTAGACAATCAGCTATCAGAAACTGCGATGTTGACATTATTAAATTTCTCTTTTCTATTTTGTTATGTCATTTTTTTAAATTAAACTAAGAGCACTTCTCTTTCTTTCCAATTTGACCGGCCTACGTTTGGACATTCATCTGTTCATCTGGATCAGTAATTTCCCACGTTGCAATATGTTTGAACATTTTTTTTTCGTTTCGCATGTTATCAGCTAAACTGTTGTTCAGTGAAGATTGAATTTTCGACGGGCTTCTCGAGGAGAAGAGGAAAAGTAGGTTGTTAGAGCAGCAAACCATTTGAGCTAAACGAACACGAGTTAACGTCGAGACGGTTCGTGCGCGATTTAGCCGAAGACGCCCGAGTTGGCCGAGGAACTTCCGATTTCCGTAACGAGCACGAACGGTTTGCGTCGACTGAGTGAAAAGTTTTCATGAAAGACATTGGACCTCTGTAATTGTTTTGATTGTTATAAACACCATTGGAGGTCCGTCAATACTATAAGCTTATATAATCAAAATAGATGCATGTATACGGAAGGTATAGGGCAAGAAATCCCGCAGGCCGAGAAGTAGTTCGGTCAACGGCGATGAAATCAAATTAAAAGCAATCTGACGAAAATCAATGCTGTGAAGAATAAACCCGGCGAGAAAAAGCTCTCGAAAGAAGAAAACTGTTTATATAGGCTAAATAAAATTGGCCCCACTGCAAACGCTCATCTTCTAAATTTTGTTAATTTTCATTGAGATCTCTAGGTTTAATCAAAATTGGTTTTAAAGACGATGGATCATTTTTTTGCTTTTATCAGGCTAGTATTTTGCCATCGAGTGATTCTTTTCGAGCGATGATCAAGTTCAGCTGAAAAAAATATTTAGATATAAGTAAATAAATCGTCCATTTTTTTTATGGATTATTTCTACAATTTCTAATCATTGACACAGTCACATTTGTGGTAATAAAATCACAAGTTACGTTCTGCACAAATTGGTTGAGAAAGGGGAGAGATAATTTGACGTTAAAATGGAAGAAACCCCGATTATATTATTAATATTTTTTTCAAGGTCAGTTTGGTTTTCTTGCGCAAGCCTGTGTCATGTTCTCAGATTCGCAAGGCTAACCTACATGTATGATCGAACTTAGCAGAAACATTCATTTAACTTATTTCTCGTGCAGAATGCAACTCGAATGACCATTGCATGCAATTTGAGCTCTCTTTGTAAGTCCATAAATTGAAATGATTCAAAACTGAGACAACTGAAATTTCCAAGATATTAGTATTACGCACTCACCCTGTATAATTCGCCAGATATTTCTTCGTACTTACTTAGCGTGTGTGCGGCAGTGTAAAATACTGAAGTTGTCACGAACTACTTGATATGCAGAATGAGCAATACGCAGCCTACAAATGCAGTTTAAAAAAGCAATTATCGTTGCCACGCCCGGAAACATGTTGATCAAAACGTAATAACAAACAATTATTCACGCTGAAAAAACAAACGGGGAGGGAGGAGAACCATAAAAAAAAAACAACTTTATTGTTTCTTGTTCAATGATAGGGATTTTCCCAAGTCGAAAGCAATTCGACGAAAGTCAACAGAATTTGTTACCGGTCGTGATAGCAACCTCAAGAAAACCGACTAGGTCGTTCCATGCAACTTTATCATTATGTTCTTTCCGCGACCAATCACAGACTCGAGCCGTATGCTGTTAGTTGAATCAGCTTTCCGAAGTCAAAATGTTGATACCAAACACTGCCAAGTGGAAACAAAACAAAACAAATTCAGTTGACGTTTTCCTAACATTCGACGGTTGTAATTTATGAATATTGCTAACATTTTTTTTAATTTACTGATCATATTGAACTAAAATCTATGGGACGTAAGCGGTCCACAACTCGGTGTTCGTGCCGTGATTACTGCCCGTCGTTATTGGCCAATCAAATCCTAGGATTAGGAACGGGCCGCTGAGATGCTTGAGAAAAAAATAGTACGTAAGGGGAAAATTTGTTGATGTTCTTTTTACCAATAAATGGAATATCAGTAATAACGGGTACGTTCAAAGTGATAACAGCAATCTAAGTTTAATATTTGGACAGAGAAAATACACACAGACCAAAGTGTATATGCAGATTTATTAACTTCAAAGTAATCAAGAAACGGTTTCTCCTCACCACGTCAAGTCACTAACAAGTGAACAGTTATGAGACTATAGAAAATCATCAGCTTGGCGATATTGATCTGATGAGTTGTTAAATTCTTGTTAGTGAAATTACAATAAATGCATGGCGATCAGTAGCAAGAATTATTATTTTGGTCAGAAAAGGTTAAACTCGAACACACCTGTTTTGTCATTAGATTTATAAATCTTGGCGGTGAGAAAAGAGCAGCTGGCGACATAAACAGCAGGGTTGTTACCTCGAATTGATTCAGGAACTGACGAAAGCTGTACCCCACAGCTTGAGTAAAAATTAGATTTGTAAAACAATTTAACAAACCTAAGCTTTCGGACGAAGACCGGCACAACCTAGAAGGTCCACTTATGACGAATGTAAAAAAGTATTAGAAACTTTCCAGGCTGGTAAAGCCCCAGGGGAAGATGGATTTACAGCCGAATTCTATAAGTTTTTCTTTGAACTATTAGGCAATGACTTAATAGCAAGTTTCAATGAAGCTCAAGAAAAAGGAGAACTAAGCATCTCTCAGCGAAGAGGGGTAATTACGTTAACTCCAAAAGAGGATTGCTCATTATTAGATTTATCCAACTGGAGACCGATCACACTATTAAATGTCGACTTTAAGATAGCCGCTAAAGCAATAGCTAAACGACTTGAACAAGTACTCCCAGATCTCATTCATCCAGACCAAACAGGCTTTGTAAAGGGTAGATATATAGGTGAAAACATTCGACTCATAGCAGATGTAATGGAAGCAACGACATCTCACAACCTTACCGGCATACTAACATCATTAGACTTTCGGAAGGCCTTTGACTCTTTAGAATGGCCGTTTATTATGAAGACGCTCGATTGCTTTAACTTTGGAGCCGATATTAAACGTTGGGTGAATACTTTCTATTCGAACATAGAAAGCACGGTAATCAACAATGGCTTTAGAACGAACTGGTTTAAACCGTCTAAAGGTGTCCGCCAGGGCTGCCCTCTCTCTCCTTATCTGTTTATTCTCTCGTCCGAAATCCTCTCAAATAAAATTCGGCAAGACCCCAGCATAAAAGGTATCAAGATCTATGAAAATGAAATTAAGCTTTCACAATTTGCAGATGATACCACTCTCTTTAACGCTGACTTAGCATCACTAGAAAGGGCATTAAAAATAATTGATTATTTTGGGAGAATAGCTGGTCTTTCCTTAAATGTTAAAAAAAAAAAAATACAACGGCTATTTGCCTTGGGAAATGGGCAAATAATAAAAATAAACCCCTAAACCTGAAATGGCTCCATGGCCCAGTGAAAATATTAGGAATTCACTTCTCATAGGATGAAAAAAGAAATAATGAGCTTAACTTCATGCAAAAGGTCCAAAGATTACAAACAAAGCTCGATATGTGGGGTGCAAGAGACTTGACAATATTCGGAAGAGCTATGATACTAAAAACCCAGGGATTAGTGGTTCCTAAGGGAATTGCGGACACACTTAAAACTAAATCTTTTAAATTTCTCTGGCGAAATAAAAAAGATAAAATAAAAAGATCTGGTCTTTATCAAGAACCAGATAGGGGCGGAATCCGTGTGACTGATACCAACATAATGTTCAAGGCTTTAAAGCTAGCATGGATCCCTAGAATCCTGGCCTCTGACAAAAGGAATTGGTGCACCATACCTAACCACTTTCTCAAGAAAATGGGAGGACTGAACTTTCTTTTAAGATGCAACTATGATGCGATTTTTTTCAACGACCTACCAACCTTTTACAAAAGAATTCTTGATAGTTTTAATGAATTAAAAACTCTTTATAATTACTACCAAAAACAAGATATAGTTTTGTTCAACAACAAAGAAATACTTGTGGGTGGCAAACCGATTTTTTTTAGTAAATGGTTTAAAAAGGGAATTATTTCAATTAAAGACCTACTTACTGAAAGCGGCAACTTCTTGACAGTCCAGGAATTCTCACTCAAATACTCATGCCAAACTAATTTTCTTCGTTCCATTGCCAAACAGACCGACGGCTTCAACAAACCTTTTTTCACCAGCAATGATAACATCTTCCCTCTGGGCGAAACTGTACAAATTAATCTAGGTAAGGCCAAGTCAAGAGATTTTTATAAACTGCTTAATGCAAAAACTCACAACGAGGACCATACGGGCCCTCTACGCTGGAACCAAAATCTATCAATAAATAGCGATACTTGGGGCAAGATTTTCGAGTCTTTGAAAAACATCTGCAAGGAAACTAAGCTCAAAGAGTTTCAATTTTAACTCATCCATAGAATAATAGTAACAAACAAAGACCTGTTCAGATTTGGAATCAAGCCTGACGACAAATGTCTGTACTGTGGAGATAAAGACTCCATCGAGCACACATTCATTGAATGCCCGTTCACTAAGACCTTTGTGCAAAAGGTCATTCAGTAGTTCAACCAAACAAACCTATGTCACATCCTCCCCACCACCGAGGAAGTCTTGTTTGGCATCTTTTCTAGCACTTGTAATGCACGAATAAAAAAGAAATTTAACTACACCACCTTAGCTATGCGCCAATACATATATGCAAACAAAACAAATAGCAAAACCATCTCCATTCACGAGTTTATCGACAAATTACTCGTTAAATATAACCTTGAAAATATTCATTAACAAGAATCACTCCAGGGAAATGTTTCTCCTCATCCCGTGTCTATAATCTTTAAAATATTCACTGAGTATCGCCCAGTGGTTCATTACTGATAAGTAGTCCAACGTAAACATGTGGTTAGTTGGTGATGCATATATATAATGCATATATATATAGCTTTTCAGGACAGTATCTGTTCTTTGTACATATAGGTTTTAGTAAACAATGTAATGGTGTTCGGAAAAGAAATAACTAGATTGTATTGTTGTATTAGGAAACAAAAAGTAACATAAGTACTAGAGATTACTAGTGATTAAACCAATCACTACAGTGTTGTAATAAGTAGAGAGATGTTGAGTAGTGTAAGTAAAGTAATGTAATGTAAGTAGCATGTATGTGTAAGTATAATATTCGTTCTGTAAGTAGTGTAAGTGTTTCGAGTTGTAAATAAAATTGCTTAATAATAATAATAATAATAATAAAAAAAAAAAATAGTTTTGCCTGCCTGTGAAAACCAGTTGCCTTCCTGCTGAGAATGTTAATGAAACCCTTGGTTATGTGGATATTAGATATGTTGTGGATTTCTGCAACCATTCATTTACCATCTTTGTATTTATTTATTGTTTTTTGTTTTTTTTTACAATGCAATTTCATTAACAACTCCAACACTTACACTACTTACAGTACTGATATTACTCTTACATTCACACTTCAATATACTTACTAATAACACTACTTATACTTGCTTATACATGCACTACTTTACAATACGATACCGCTAAAAACAATCTTAAAGAAATGCGAAACTACTTACAATACTATATTAATTTTTTTTATACGTTCTTTAATTCCTCGCATAATTTCATTAATTTACAAATCTTTGTATTTATAATCTTTTGCTTCTGTTCTTAGTACACACAGCCACTAGACGGAGATACAGATGAGATTTACTTGAGTGAATTTTGCGATGAAGGTAATGGAGTTCAGCAGAAAATTGCAATTATTTGTTTAAATTTTTTGAAGGCATTGTTTCAAAACATAATAGGTACTTCATTCGTCTAAGCATGTTGTTAACAGGCAAAATGGTTTTTGGTTGTTTTCCAATGGCCAAAATTTTGATTCTTAAATGAAAGCAACCCCATAATGGGAAGATCGAATCGCAGAATTTGTTTTTCATTCCACTGGAAGACAATAAATTTGTTTTGTAAATACTGATGTCGTAACAACAGTTTCTTTAATGGATGAAAAGTATGTTTTATTATAATTATGTCTTGGCTAAGGTGTATGACCTAATACGTCTATTGAGTGTTGTTCTAAAAATGCAGTTATGAAGTAATCTATGCTCTCTCGCAGTGCCACGATTTTTCTATTTATTTGTATCTTTCTTTAACAGATGATTCTCGCAGCAGTGATGTGGATGCTGTCAATGTCGAGGGTGATGGTGAAAAGAATAGCGATGATGGTGATGATGATGATGAGAACACTGATGATGACGACGATGATAATCTTGATGATGGTCAGGATTCCGATGCAAGTGGGCCCATCTCAAGTTACCTGGAGGACCTGCAAGGTGGAAGCTTTGTAACTCGGAAAGAAGAAGGTATCTATTCAAGCTCCTTGAAAATGAGTGAGCATGGTCACTGGAGTGAAGACCTGGAGGCGAGAGAGTCTGAAACGGAAGTCCCCATAACAGATTGTGAAGTGTCAACAAAGAATTTTCAAGAACAGGGTATTAACTCCTTACAATCCAAACGTCGTGATTCCAAGATAGGTATCTGCAATACAACGTTTGTTATTGACAAGTCTAAAGGCTGTTCTTCCATGACATATCCGAAATTGTCTCATATTTACAAGAAACCAGTGTCTGTTGTGAATCCGATCACTTCGTCAGGGATGAAACTGTCAGCAAAGACTTCTCTTTCTAAAGAAGATCACGTGAACAGTATTGAGGCCAGTGGCAAGTTAGATCTTGTCCAAGCTGTCTTGTGGTCCCGAAACAAGATTGCACTTGCCTTGGCTGAAATCGTTGACAGCAAACAGCCTTCGGTCGTCTCTGATGATTCGACATGTCACACTGATGGGGAATCTGAGGTGACGTCCAGTGCTGAGGAATCGTGCTCAACTTACGCAAGTAGTTTAGAATCCTACTGTCGTTTTCGAGAGACAGGTATAGGAAAGAAGAAGTGTGACCTGATGGACAGGAAACAGACCAAAGCTCCCGTGATTAGGGGACCTAACAATACGTTGGCTAGCCAAGAAAGTAGGGTTCTTGATTCGGAAACTCGTCAACCATTGTGCACCAATGCAGACAGGCAACATCACTTTGTAAGGCGCCGGTCGCTGAAAATAGCTCCGTCTTCTTCTGATCTTGAAACAAAGTCTTCTCCACACTCTGTCAAACTTAAAAATGGCAACTATGACATGCCAAGAGTGACCTCCTCACCCATTAAGAGAAGAAGTGCAACTTTGTGCCAGTTTGGTAAACCTATGAAATGCAATGGTCAAGGTACATATCTTGAGAGGTGCTCAGCACAATCACCGATCATGTCCTCTACTTCCAAAGGCCTTGGCTCAACATCGGGTCACCAAACAAGTGCAACTGTGTGCAACTTGGGAGGATCTGTGACATGCAACGGGCAAGGAAAATATCTTGAGAGGTGCCCAGAAGACTCGCTAATTGTGTGCCCTGGTTCCAAACCCCTTGGCACACCATCAGGGCCCCAAAGAAGTGCAACTTTGTGCAACTTGGAAGGACCTGTGACGTGCAATGAGCAAGGAAGATATCTTGAGAGGTGCTCAGAAGACTCTCTAATTATGTGCCCTGGTTCCAAAGACCTTGGCACACCATCAGGTCACCAAAGAAGTGCAACTTTGTTCAATTTTGGGCAAGGTACATATCTTGATAGGTGCTCAGAAGACTCACTAATTATGTCCCCTGGTTCCAAAGCCCTTGGCACGCCATCAGGTCACCAGACTACTCCTTTGGTTCCACGCTCAATATCTCCTGCACTTCAATCAAGCTCTTCCAACTCCAAGAGGAGGAGATCATCAAAGGTGTTAAGAGTTTTTAAAGGTTCAGCAGCCATCGACTCGTGTTCTTCTGTGGAAACGGAAGCAGCATGCATCGATCACCACAAAGAAACCCGCGGTACATTCCTTGAAAAAGGCGATAATTTGCCAAAGGCTTGTCGCTCTACATCAAAGCTCACTTCAAGCACTTCCTCTCCAGGTGGACTAGCTGTTTTGAATTGTCCAAAGCGATCACTGTTGTTGAGTAATGTTGCTCCTGACTTTACCTCTTCGTGTCAGAAATCAAACGGCGAAGATGTATGCAAAGAGAAGCGGGAATCGAGTCCCTCTGCCATGAAGAACTGGAGAGATCAAAAGCTTTCCTGTTCAAAGACCCATAGTGATCT
>CAXHUQ010000094.1:0-52500 GCA_964020085.1 Micromussa lordhowensis | reverse complement strand
GCGTTTTCGAAAAGCTCTGTTTTCGCGATTAGTGTGGATGGTAGGCCTAACCGTAATAATAAAGCTGCGTTTTCAAAGTTTTCCGGCGTAGTGAGGAGGTTGCCTAAGTCGCTTGTAAGGTGCTAGCAGTTGTTGATCGCATCTATTGAGCCGCGGAGGCGTTTGTTCAAAGTTGGTATACCAGCTTTCTCTGGAGTCAATCCCTGAAATAGTTAGCACTGAAGGTTATGCATTGAGCAGAGACCCAGTTGATTAGGCGGTTTGTCAGTTGAAGACTTAAAGATGTTCGGGGATGCGATTGTTGGCGTCGCCATTTCCTGTTGCTCGTTTGTGATCAGTCAGTCTCGTGTTAAAGTTTTTACCAGTCTCGCTGATGTAGGAAGCCTCGCAGTCGGAGCATTTGATCTTGTAAACCACTTCTTGTCTGTCACTGGGTTCGTCCCTGTCTTAAACGTTGGTCAATAAGTGTCGCAATGTATTTACAGGTTTGTGGGATAAGCGGGTGTTTTACGACTGAAGAGTTCGTACACCACCCTCGGCTTCCGTAACTAGGTAAGTATAGTAGGTGTGACGAGCCCAAACAAAGTCTACTCCGGTCTATGTATGTATATAAGAACTATCTTACGTGGAAGATCAGTGGGACCGAACTGGCCATATAACGCGGAGTGACAGAGAGGAGCTATGTGTTGCAGCATTGTAGTGTAGACCAGAGGGAAAGATAGAGGACGCCTGTTTGACCCTAAACGGCATGTGTCCCCAATTAGTCTATCTAGGCTAAATACATCGACACTAGAATAAAGGTTTTACTTACTTACTTACTTACTTACTTACTGCATGGAGGAGAATGGTTGAGGACGAAAAGCGCAGCTCGATGACAGTCATGGGAGACTGTCAGAGCTCTGGCAGCAAACTGAAGCGGATGGAAAGAGAATGTCAAAGACTCATATGCCTGATGGCATGGAGATATAGTCAGGTAGGTAGGTAGGTAGGTAGGTAGGAATACAAAAATAAAGCAGTGTGGCTGAATTCACTTTATTAACCTCTTGAGGTCCTGATAACAACTCTACATGAAGCTTGTTATCTTAACAGCTTATGTCAGCATCTTAGTCTAATGCAACCAAACGAAAACTGTAGGTGGAGGAGTGAGCATAGAGAGAACCCTCAACAGATCCGAAATTTTCTTCGCTTAGTTTTGCAGTTTTGGAGAGATGACGTAGAGGGAGGTAAGAGGGGAGGGGGGATCAGGGAAGAGGGGCGGAGGGGAGGGGGGAGGTGAAGGACAGGGGGGAGGTGAAGGACAGGGGGGATTTTTCAATGTAAGAGCTGTGTGCACTGAACGAGTTAGGGTTTACTATGAAAACTGTAACCCAAGAGGTTCCAGAATCAATGCAGTGTTTATGAAACTACCTATGAAATGAAACGCCCTAAGTGGTAGATGAAGCAATTTCCAGCACCTTAAGAAGTACGACGAACTTTAGCGTTAGTGCCATGTGGAGTGTTACCCAGGGAAAGAGTATCGTTGATGGAATGTCTCGACGGAACTTTCGACCCCGTATCGTGGGGTCACCCTCCCATCCTCCCATCTCCCTCCCCCACCCCGACCACGACAGCAGCAGGGAACACAGTTGATAAAACTCCCGCAAAAAGCCAGTATTCACTAAAAAAGCTAAAAAAATCACACCTAACCAGACGTTTATGCACTGATCTAGCTAACTGGGTGAGTGAAGATGTCAACAGAGGGTTCACAAGCTCTGTATTCCCTACTCCACCTACTTTGGCATACAGTCGCCGTCCAGGACCGTTTTATCAACTTGGCACATACGCTCTGGATCAGCCTGATATAGTGTGATAAGGTATTTGCTTAACAGATCGATCACTGCGTCGAATTTTTCGATGATTTCCGGGACTGACTTCCGGCCTGTGCAAGTCGAGGGTAGTGGGGCCGATCTTGCTGTGAAATTGTCGTAGCATTGCACAAAAAGGTTCACATTGTCACAAAGATTCGGCGTT
The DNA here is from genome assembly GCA_964020085.1 of Micromussa lordhowensis. Taxonomy (NCBI): domain Eukaryota; kingdom Metazoa; phylum Cnidaria; class Anthozoa; order Scleractinia; family Lobophylliidae; genus Micromussa; species Micromussa lordhowensis. Next base: position 50,490 of record CAXHUQ010000094.1, on the reverse strand, counting down.
TCAGCGCTAACCAGGCTCTCAGCGCATTTCTTATGTATATCTCGGGCGCAGTCTTTATCCCCGTCTAAAGAAACAAGGAAGATAACGAAATCATGAGTCACAATGCAACTGCAACAGAAAAAAAAGAAAAGTATCTGCCTGCCTGCCACCCATATGAACTTTTCAAATCATATTAGACTGGATTGTATAAAAACGAGAGCTTTGAACTAGAATAAAACAAGACACAAACAGCAGTGATAAACATATTGAACTTGTTCATTTTGATTATGACTTGACGTTTCGTATGTACTCTACATACATTTTCAAAAGTAACCGTTGAAATTTAAAACAGCTATTTATATAATAAAGGTGAGAGGACTGGAACCTAGATTAAGCAAAAAACTTAACAGTAAAATATATATATGTATATATAAAGAAAACAAAAACCAGAACAGATTAATAAAGCATCAGCTTTTCACTTCCGATGTTGACGTTGAAAGCTGGCTCAAGTTCTTGAATAAATAAGGTCTCTTTTATTTTACAATAAAAGAACAATTCTAGTTCTTGAATAAATGAGGTCTCTTTTATTTTACAATAAAAGAGACCTTATCTATCTGGTTTTTGTTTTCTTTATATATACATATATATATTTTACTGTTAAGTTTTTTGCTTAATCTAGGTTCCAGTCCTCTCACCTTTATTATATATAAATAGCTGTTTTAAATTTCAACGGTTACTTTTGAAAATGTATGTAGAGTACATACGAAACGTCAAGTCATAATCAAAATGAACAAGTTCAATATGTCTATCACTGCTGTTTGTGTCTTATTTTTGTTCAAATTACGATGGCCCAAGAACAAAAGTATTTAGAATAAAACAGTTCTGCGTAGATCGCATCACAGGAAATTTAACATTATACACTCCAAGAAAACGGGGGTCGCGTTGTGGTCCTTACAAGGGTCTTACCAGGGAGATGGAAAGAGACTTGAGTGCTACAACGTAATAATATAACATCGAAGTATCTTTTTTATGGTGAGGGAGAATTACAAGTGTGATCAAAGGAATGAGTCAGTCTCCCACCAAAGGTTATTTTGTTTAGCCCCGTTCCCAGGGTCCTTTCTCTACCTCGCGAAAGTAGAGAAAGGTAGAGAGAGGACCCTGGGAACGAGGTTGTATTTTGTTGCATCAGACGTCACAAAAATCGTGACGTTATTAGTTATCTTAAAGGAATTTCTTGTGCCCGTGGATTACATCTATTGAACAAGAGGTTAGAATTTGAACATGGCTTACTTCTGTTGTTCAAAGGTATACAATGTCTACCCTCGGCTCAAACAGGGGGCTAAATTTAACCTCAGCGCTAAATGAAGAAATATGTATCGGAGATATGTTGTCTTTTTTCATTGGACAGCAGAGTTAAAGATCCTCTTAAACTAAGGCTCTGTAAGCTCAGGCTAACCTACTGCAAGTGTAACCCACTTCTAAACAACTGGCTCCTGACAGTAACGTTGCTCGGATTCAGTTACAATTATAGTTAAGCAGAGGTAAATTTATAAGCATATTTATCTGTGTTACGAAAGGTTGTCTCGGTAAACTGCCGGACTACGAAATTTCTATAGAACAGTCTAGAAATGAAAGGATAGAGGGCCACTAGTTTGTCAGTAATCATCTGCTGAGTGCTCTACTTCTGGAAGTTAGGGCCTGTTTACATGGAGGTGGGGGACCCCAGGTAGGTGAGGTAACCCGCCTAGCCGTGGTCGAAAAATGGCCAGCGTTTACATGCAAACTTACAACCCCGGGGTCCCGGGGTGACTTTACTTAACGTTGTTGCGTGGTCGTTAGGCATGTAAACATTGAAACACGATGCATTTTGGCGGTCAATGTTATTTTATCTTTATTTTCTGCTCTCGCTGCAGCATTTCAATGCTGTGGCGTTTTACTGTCACTTTTGATGATACAAAGCCTCCACCAGAGGCAGTTAACGGCCATATTATTCTGGTTCAAATTTTTACGCGCTTGCAAATGTAACATGAACTCGACCCCGGCTAGGCGGGTTACCCCACCTTGAGTCGTTTACATGGCAAAATGCGACCCCGGCTAGGCGGGTTACCCTACCTGGCAGACCGGGCAACCCGCCTAGGCGGGTTACCCCACCTATCATGTAAACATGATGAAATAAAAATGAGAGATTATATGGAGAGGCGGGTTACCCCACCTAGGCGGGTTACCTCACCTACCTGGGGTCCCCCACCTCCATGTAAACAGGCCCTTAGATAAACTAAGTTTTTGTTGCTGTTGCTGACGATATTTACCTGGAATGATCGTGTTTTTTATGCTTTTGTTATGCAGTTCTTTGTATCTCTGCTGTTTGTCTGCACAAAAGGAAATTAAAGCAAAGATAATTAATTAAGAAATGCAGCTTGAAAGAAAAATCCCAGAGTGGATTCTATAGGAAAATTCATTACCTGACGAGGGAATTCCGCGTTAAACTGCATGCGAAAACCGATATCGCACGAATCGCGATGGTACCATTTTCGACCGCCACCGTTGTTACGTAGATGCGAAGCAATATAACTTAGCCTTGTTTTCAACTCGCAATTCCACGCTAAATACCTCGCTTCGTAAACCAATCAGAATGGAAGATTTTATTCAATTATGCGATTCTATGAGATATCATTCGTTTTCCTTTTTGAGCGATCAAGTTACAAACTCATATTGCTTTTCGGGCGGATTATTGCACGGAAAGTATAACATGAAGCATATGTGCACATGTAAAGTCAGTCAGTCAGTCAGTCAGTTAGCCAGCCAGTCAGTTAGCCAGCCAGTCAGCCATTTAGTCAGTTAGTCATACAGTCCGTCCGTCCGTCCGTCAGTCAGTCAGTCATGTCAATCAATCAATTAATAAATCAATCGCATCAACCAAACTGATCAAGAAAACGAACCGAAAGCATTTTTTTCCTAAGGTGGCTGGAAACAGTTTCCAGTACTTTCAAAGACTTATATTTCGATGGGTGATTATAACCAGTCTATATCTGTTGATGCCACAATCATGGCATCAAAAATCTGGCCAATCATTGGTGAACAAGTTGCTGTCAATTTTGTGGCACAATAGGTTATCGTAGCAACAATATGACCTGTTAAAACACCCTTAATTTTAACTTTAAGCGCTTGTAACTCAGAAACGAGCTCGATTACCCCTATTATTTTTATCGAATTGTAATCACCATGATAAGTTGCAACTTTTTGCAAAGTCTAGAAAACTTCTACGAAGGGGGGTTCAGAGCCACCTTAAATTTTCGAAAATTTAAGGTGGCTCTGAACCCCCTTCGCACTTGGTTCCGTTCCTGATTCAATAGAACGCGTGATTATCATATATATACCGTATTAATTATTACAATCCACTTACCAAATCTCTCTTCCAGCTTCTTCAGGTGTCTCTTTTCCTTGTCGCTATAGCTATTTGCGCCTATACAGATGCCAAGGCGGGAACCCATGGTGCAATACTGAAGGATCACGAAGACCCATCTATCTAACACACGACTGCGACAATCGTAATCATTAGCGAAGTCTCTTGCCTCTTGGAAGGCGCATCCTATCAATTTCTATCAATGGAAGAAAAAATTAATCGCTATGGCAGCATGAACTGGAAAACAAAACAACACGAAAGACGAGACGAGACGAGATGAGACGAGACGAAAACAAAACAAAACGAAATAAAATGCTGAACATCGGTTACTAACATAACCTTCGCATCAGGACTTCTAAGGAGGGATGAGGAGAGGAGGAGAGAACCGCAAAATTCGACGAAGGGCTAACGCTCGAAACATCAGCTTCCGAATCTCTTTACGCTGGCCAATTCACATTATCAACCCAGTTGATAAAACCAAATTATCTTGTAATACTCCCACCAACGCAGCACCACAGTTTCTTTAGAAACTTGCCCCCTTTATACGTTATGGTATAGCTTTAGGATGTTACGACAGAAAAGGTGGAAACAGTTATAAGTTTGCCGGAGTGTACCGAAGAAATCTAAAACTCCGGCTGGCATATAAAAATTGTTTTCTCCTGTTTTGACTTTATAGTGTCGAGTTTATAAATTTGGCTTGATATGGCTTTTTAAGTTTTTCTTTAAACGTTTGTCACTCATACAGGAAACAAGAAACTATCGGTAAAAAATAATGAACTGAAAGATTTAGAGTTAAATGAGTCGCAAATGATGGCAGTAAGATCCTTCAAAATACTTCAGAATACTTCTGGCCTTGATCAGTAACAGAAAAATGTTTTGCATTTGTTCTAAAAATACTGAAGTGAAAGAAGGTTGTAAGTGCAGTGAGCATTTCTTGGGATGCATGAATGAATAGAACTATTTACTAGAACTACAATTTGTCAAGTGTCTCTGCATTGTTAGTGTTGCCGAGATGACAGCTGTCCCTGTGTTATATCAGCTTGTAATCGTCTCCTCAATGCGAATCTGCTCGGAATAAACCGGATTGGTTCAACAGGCCCTAGTTGTTCAAAGGGTGTTTAACACCATCCTCCAGAAAAATCCCTATTCAGTGGATAGCGCGCGTGGTTTGCTTTGTTGTCGCTTATCCACTGGATAGTGATTTATTCGGTGGATAACGTTATCCACGTTTCAAACAACTGGGTCCAGGACCTTGAAGTCATTAATCCTGTAATTTTGGTGTGCAACATACAGACAAAAACATCCCTGTGTGAGACTGAGAGGCTGAAGGAGTAAAAACCAAACCGGCTTAATTAAAATAAAAAAAACAACCAAACAAAAGCGGAAGAGTTTAGTCATTATCAATATTATCATTATCATTTTTATTATCTAAAGCTAAGTTTCAGATCGAAGTTGACGCTAGCTGCAGGGTAGAATTTCATTTTTAGGAAAAAAATATGTTTCAAGTTAGACTCAAGTCCTATATCAGTAGATGTGATCTTTTACACAAATTCTTCTCAAGTCGTGTGTTTTTCCTGCACGCTTAAGGGGGCTTCGTTACTTGTTACGTCAGTTTACTGCCGAGGTGTCACATTGTTTTGTTATTAACTTGTTGGCTTGTTGTATTACGGTTTGCTTTCATTTTACGGGTACTTCCTTGTTGGGCCATAAAGGTATGTGCGGCCTCAAATGGTTTTTGAGCTGTTTTGTCTGTAAAAGGGTCTAGATTTTGACCATTTTGGTTCGAGATAGGGTATGTTTCTCACTCGGGCTTGGAATTGGGTATTTTGCTTACAAAGAACCAGTTTTTTCCACATCAACAATTGGCCAATTTGTAGCTTTTCTCAAATTTTTACGCAAATGGAAGCCATTTCTGATTAGCTGCGGTCATATATTAGGTCTGAAATGGGCTATGGCTCAGGTCTTTAATATGGCGTGGAGGTCTGAGTACTGGGTATAGGTTTCAAGGTTCGGGCCGCATACCCCTACCAAAAACTTCAGGTAGTACCCCCGGCTCTTGTAACGTCATCGTGTACGTGTATCTCGATTATAATGCCTTAGTATTGAATTCTGCAATCAATAAACGTAAACTACTTCTGGTCTCTTCGTCAGTGTTAAGCAACGCTACGCGTTCGAGAACGTAGCACTGCCGAGTAACACTAACCTTTGATCAATCAATACCTGGATTCCCTCCGATTATTACCAAAAACAAAGTTAATGTAAAGGGAAGAGGGGCGTTATTAAATGATGGGGGAAAAACGCCCCCCCTCCCCGCAAAAAAAAAAGGAACAACGAAGAAAAAGAGAGATAACAAAGCGGCCGACAGAGGGCATAAGAATCTTACCACCATCCCCCTACAATATCGCGTTGCGACATCTTTTTCCTTGAGACGGTCGAAGCAGCTTTTGATGTTGCTGTTACATTTCTTCATGGCGTTATTTGCTGCTTTAATTGCGTCAAAGCGAGATATCTCGCAGTCATTTTCGCTTTGGACACAGTTTGCCGTGAACAAGACGAGGACGGCAACAAGAAAGGCAAGGTAGAAATTCATCTTTTCTGAAAATCATAAACCAAGTGTATAATCAAAAGCAGGCATATCTTTCTTTTCCAAATATATAACCATCAATCATAACTTTAACAAAATTCTCGAATCTGATTGGTTGCCAGCTGTCCCCGTTTTAGCATTGTTTGGACAGTTTTTGAGGTCTGCACGCCTGGTGTTATTGGAAAGTACGAGACAGTTGCGTGCGCTTTTGTAAGGCAGTTAACAATTGCCAATAGTTTCTTCTCTTGCCAAAGCGTTAAGGATTTTGAATCTTTCTCAAATTATGTTAAAGTTTTGACTACCCTAGATCATAGTTAGTGCCTAGATGCCAGAAGTTTTCTTTTTCTTAGTCGCGAGGAGCAGTGAATCCGCTCAAGAGAACAGAACGCGGCGAGCAGAGAGGTGACTACGATAGCGGCTTCCCCTAAAAGCCCTCTAGGACCCAGGGTAATTTATGAATAACAGGACTTGGTGTAATAGATCATTTCCGAGTTACCTAAAGCCTCTTTTTCAAAGCGAGGCCTGGTGCACAACCATTCATATGAAAATGAGTTTAATTTGCATGTGAATGAAATCTCATTTTCGTATGAAAGGATGAGCACCAAGACTCCCTTTGAAAAAAAGGGCTAAAGCCTGCGTAGCTGGCGGTATTGTAGGCCCGCAGAATAAAGCTTTGGCGGTGGAGCCGGATCCGCCGCCAAATCCTTCTTCCGCGCGCCTACAATACCGCCAGCTACGCAGGCTATGTTGTTCAGTTCTGTCTGTAATCATACTCGTGATTAAACGCGCTGGACTCCAGCTTAGCGCTTGTCAGATTATGTTAATGGCCGTATTCACCCAGACGAACAATTCAGTCTTATTACCATATATTACCATAACGTAGCTAAACCGATAAAGCATGATGTCAAAATTTTAGCTTGTGATACGAGAAACAGCCGTTGTCAAGGTTTATTTTAAAATCACAAATCAACCTCATATTAAATGAATCAGACATCAAATGAAGCACTTGTAGTCTCGCAAAACGTTAAATGATAAAGTTTAATCGCTTAGCCTTCAGTTCCCGGAAAGCAGTTTCTTTTAGTTGCCAGTTATATTTACATGCAGCAGAATATTGTTTGCTTTACAAGTCGGGACCGGCATTTTCTCAATTTGCGCTTTTCATAATTTTGTTTGGAGAACATTCTAATATCAAAATTAAAATTCGCCTCAGCACATTCGAAGTAGTGCACGACACGGGACAAAATTAGACAATCAGCTATCAGAAACTGCGATGTTGACATTATTAAATTTCTCTTTTCTATTTTGTTATGTCATTTTTTTAAATTAAACTAAGAGCACTTCTCTTTCTTTCCAATTTGACCGGCCTACGTTTGGACATTCATCTGTTCATCTGGATCAGTAATTTCCCACGTTGCAATATGTTTGAACATTTTTTTTTTCGTTTCGCATGTTATCAGCTAAACTGATGTTCAGTGAAGATTGAATTTTCGACGGGCTTCTCGAGGAGAAGAGGAAAAGTAGGTTGTTAGAGCAGCAAACCATTTGAGCTAAACGAACACGAGTTAACGTCGAGACGGTTCGTGCGCGATTTAGCCGAAGACGCCCGAGTTGGCCGAAGAACTTCCGATTTCCGTAACGAGCACGAACGGTTTGCGTCGACTGAGTGAAAAGTTTTCATGAAAGACATTGGACCTCTATAATTGTTTTGATTGTTATAAACACCATTGGAGGTCCGTCAATACTATAAGCTTATATAATCAAAATAGATGCATGTATACGGAAGGTATAGGGCAAGAAATCCCGCAGGCCGAGAAGTAGTTCGGTCAACGGCGATGAAATCAAATTAAAAGCAATCTGACGAAAATCAATTGCTGTGAAGAATAAACCCGGCGAGAAAAAGCTCTCGAAAGAAGAAAACTGTTTATATAGGCTAAATAAAATTGCCCCACTGCAAACGCTCATCTTCTAAATTTTGTTAATTTTCATTGAGATCTCTAGGTTTAATCAAAATTGGTTTTAAAGACGATGGATCATTTTTTTGCTTTTATCAGGCTAGCATTTTGCCATCGAGTGATTCTTTTCGAGCGGTGCGGATCAAGTTCAGCTGAAAAAAATATTTAGATATAAGTAAATAAATCGTCCATTTTTTTATGGATTATTTCTACAATTTCTAATCATTGACACAGTCACATTTGTGGTAATAAAAATCACAAGTTACGTTCTGCACAAATTGGTTGAGAAAGGGGAGAGATAATTTGACGTTAAAATGGAAGAAACCCCGATTTATATTATTAATATTTTTTAAAGGTCAGTTTGGTTTTCTTGCGCAAGCCTGTGTCATGTTCTCAGATTCGCAAGGCTAACCTACATGTATGATCGAACTTAGCAGAAACATTCATTTAACTTATTTCTCGTGCAGAATGCAACTCGAATGACCATTGCATGCAATTTGAGCACTCTTTGTAAGTCCATAAATTGAAATGATTCAAAACTGAGACAACTGAAATTTCCAAGATATTAGTATTACGCACTCACCCTGTATAATTCGCCAGATATTTCTTCGTACTTACTTAGCGTGTGTGCGGCAGTGTAAAATACTGAAGTTGTCACGAACTACTTGATATGCAGAATGAGCAATACGCAGCCTACAAATGCAGTTTAAAAAAGCAATTATCGTTGCCACGCCCGGAAACATGTTGATCAAAACGTAATAACAAACAATTATTCACGCTGAAAAAACAAACGGGGAGGGAGGAGAACCACTTAAAAAAAAACAACTTTATTGTTTCTTGTTCAATGATAGGGATTTTCCCAAGTCGAAAGCAATTCGACGAAAGTCAACAGAATTTGTTACCGGTCGTGATAGCAACCTCAAGAAAACCGACTAGGTCGTTCCATGCAACTTTATCATTATGTTCTTTCCGCGACCAATCACAGACTCGAGCCGTATGCTGTTAGTTGAATCAGCTTTCCGAAGTCAAAATGTTGATACCAAACACTGCCAAGTGGAAACAAAACAAAACAAATTCAGTTGACGTTTTCCTAACATTCGACAGTTGTAATTTATGAATATTGCTAACATTTTTTTTAATTTACTGATCATATTGAACTAAAATCTATGGGACGTAAGCGGTCCACAACTCGGTGTTCGTGCCGTGATTACTGCCCGTCGTTATTGGCCAATCAAATGCTAGGATTAGGAACGGGCCGCTGAGATGCTTGAGAAAAAAATAGTACGTAAGGGGAAAATTTGTTGATGTTCTTTTTACCAATAAATGGAATATCAGTAATAACGGGTACGTTCAAAGTGATAACAGCAATCTAAGTTTAATATTTGGACAGAGAAAATACACACAGACCAAAGTGTATATGCAGATTTATTAACTTCAAAGTAATCAAGAAACGGTTTCTCCTTACCACGTCAAGTCACTAACAAGTGAACAGTTATGAGACTATAGAAAATCATCAGCTTGGCGATATTGATCTGATGAGTTGTTTAATTCTTGTTAGTGAAATTACAATAAATGCATGGCGATCAGTAGCAAGAATTATTATTTTGGTCAGAAAAGGTTAAACTCGAACACACCTGTTTTGTCATTAGATTTATAAATCTTGGCGGTGAGAAAAGAGCAGCTGGCGACATAAACAGCAGGGTTGTTACCTCGAATTGATTCAGGAACTGACGAAAGCTGTACCCCACAGCTTGAGTAAAAATTAGATTTGTAAAACAATTTAACAAACCTAAGCTTTCGGACGAAGACCGGCACAACCTAGAAGGTCCACTTTCATATGACGAATGTAAAAAAAGTATTAGAAACTTTCCAGGCTGATAAAGCCCCAGGGGAAGATGGATTTACAGCCGAATTCTATAAGTTTTTCTTTGAACTATTAGGCAATGACTTAATAGCAAGTTTCAATGAAGCTCAAGAAAAAGGAGAACTAAGCATCTCTCAGCGAAGAGGGGTAATTACGTTAACTCCAAAAGAGGATTGCTCATTATTAGATTTATCCAACTGGAGACCGATCACACTATTAAATGTCGACTTTAAGATAGCCGCTAAAGCAATAGCTAAACGACTTGAACAAGTACTCCCAGATCTGATTCATCCAGACCAAACAGGCTTTGTAAAGGGTAGATATATAGGTGAAAACATTCGACTCATAGCAGATGTAATGGAAGCAACGACATCTCACAACCTTACCGGCATACTAACATCATTAGACTTTCGGAAGGCCTTTGACTCTTTAGAATGGCCGTTTATTATGAAGACGCTCGATTGCTTTAACTTTGGAGCCGATATTAAACGTTGGGTGAATACTTTCTATTCGAACATAGAAAGCACGGTAATCAACAATGGCTTTAGAACGAACTGGTTTAAACCGTCTAAAGGTGTCCGCCAGGGCTGCCCTCTCTCTCCTTATCTGTTTATTCTCTCGTCCGAAATCCTCTCAAATAAAATTCGGCAAGACCCCAGCATAAAAGGTATCAAGATCTATGAAAATGAAATTAAGCTTTCACAATTTGCAGATGATACCACTCTCTTTAACGCTGACTTAGCATCACTAGAAAGGGCATTAAAAATAATTGATTATTTTGGGAGAATAGCTGGTCTTTCCTTAAATGTTAAAAAAACAAAGGCTATTTGGCTGGGGAAATGGGCAAATAATAAAAATAAACCCCTAAACCTGAAATGGCTCCATAGCCCAGTGAAAATATTAGGAATTCACTTCTCATACGATGAAAAAAGAAATAATGAGCTTAACTTCATGCAAAAGGTCCAAAGATTACAAACAAAGTTCGATATGTGGGGTGCAAGAGACTTGACAATATTCGGAAGAGCTATGATACTAAAAACCCAGGGATTATCGCAACTTGTCTATTCTGCTTCAAACCTAGTGGTTCCTAAGGGAATTGCGGACACACTTAAAACTAAATCTTTTAAATTTCTCTGGCGAAATAAAAAAGATAAAATAAAAAGATCTTTATCAAGAACCAGATAGGGGCGGAATCCGTGTGACTGATCCCAACATAATGTTCAAGGCTTTAAAGCTAGCATGGATCCCTAGAATCCTGGCCTCTGACAAAAGGAATTGGTGCACCATACCTAACCACTTTCTCAAGAAAATGGGAGGACTGAACTTTCTTTTAAGATGCAACTATGATGCGATTTTTTTCAACGACCTACCAACCTTTTACAAAAGAATTCTTGATAGTTTTAATGAATTAAAAACTCTTTATAATTACTACCAAAAACAAGATATAGTTTTGTTCAACAACAAAGAAATACTTGTGGGTGGCAAACCGATTTTTTTTAGTAAATGGTTTAAAAAGGGAATTATTTCAATTAAAGACCTACTTACTGAAAGCGGCAACTTCTTGACAGTCCAGGAATTCTCACTCAAATACTCATGCCAAACTAATTTTCTTCGTTCCATTGCCAAACAGACCGACGGCTTCAACAAACCTTTTTTCACCAGCAATGATAACATCTTCCCTCTGGGCGAAACTGTACAAATTAATCTAGGTAAGGCCAAGTCAAGAGATTTTTATAAACTGCTTAATGCAAAAACTCACAACGAGGACCATACGGGCCCTCTACGCTGGAACCAAAATCTATCAATAAATAGCGATACTTGGGGCAAGATTTTCGAGTCTTTGAAAAACATCTGCAAGGAAACTAAGCTCAAAGAGTTTCAATTTTAACTCATCCATAGAATAATAGTAACAAACAAAGACCTGTTCAGATTTGGAATCAAGCCTGACGACAAATGTCTGTACGGTGGAGATAAAGACTCCATCGAGCACACATTCATTGAATGCTCGTTCACTAAGACCTTTGTGCAAAAGGTCATTCAGTGGTTCAACCAAACAAACCTAAAGCGGCAACTTCTTGACAGTCCAGGAATTCTCACTCAAATACTCATGCCAAACTAATTTTCTTCGTTCCATTGCCAAACAGACCGACGGCTTCAACAAACCTTTTTTCACCAGCAATGATAACATCTTCCCTCTGGGCGAAACTGTACAAATTAATCTAGGTAAGGCCAAGTCAAGAGATTTTTATAAACTGCTTAATGCAAAAACTCACAACGAGGACCATACGGGCCCTCTACGCTGGAACCAAAATCTATCAATAAATAGCGATACTTGGGGCAAGATTTTCGAGTCTTTGAAAAACATCTGCAAGGAAACTAAGCTCAAAGAGTTTCAATTTTAACTCATCCATAGAATAATAGTAACAAACAAAGACCTGTTCAGATTTGGAATCAAGCCTGACGACAAATGTCTGTACGGTGGAGATAAAGACTCCATCGAGCACACATTCATTGAATGCTCGTTCACTAAGACCTTTGTGCAAAAGGTCATTCAGTGGTTCAACCAAACAAACCTATGTCACATCCTCCCCACCACCGAGGAAGTCTTGTTTGGCATCTTTTCTAGCACTTGTAATGCACGAAAAAAAAGAAATTTAACTACACCACCTTAGCTATGCACCAATACATATATGCAAACAAAACAAATAGCAAAACCATCTCCATTCACGAGTTTATCGACAAATTACTCGTTAAATATAACCTTGAAAATATTCATTAACAAGAATCACTCCAGGGAAATGTTTCTCCTCATCCCGTGTCTATAATCTTTAAAATGTTCACTGAGTATCGCCCAGTGGTTCACTCCTGATAAGTAGTCCAACGTAAACATGTGGTTAGTTGGTGATGCATATATATAATGCATATATATATAGCTTTTCAGGACAGTATCTGTTCTTTGTACATATAGGTTTTAGTAAACAATGTAATGGTGTTCGGAAAAGAAATAACTAGATTGTATTGTTGTATTAGGAAACAAAAAGTAACATAAGTACTAGAGATTACTAGTGATTAAACCAATCACTACAGTGTTGTAATAAGTAGAGAGATGTTGAGTAGTGTAAGTAAAGTAATGTAATGTAAGTAGCATGTATGTGTAAGTATAATATTCGTTCTGTAAGTAGTGTAAGTGTTTCGAGTTGTAAATAAAATTGCTTAATAAAAAAAAAAAAATAGTTTTACCTGCCTGTGAAAACCAGTTGCCTTCCTGCTGAGAATGTTAATGAAACCCTTGGTTATGTGGATATTAGATATGTTGTGGATTTCTGCAACCATTCATTTACCATCTTTGTATTTATTTATTGTTTTTTGTTTTTTGTTTTTTTTACAATGCAATTTCATTTACAACTCCAACACTTACACTACTTACAGTACTAATATTACTCTTACATTCACAATTCAATATACTTACTAATAACACTACTTATACTTGCTTATACAGGCACTACTTTACAATACGATACCGCTAAAAACAATCTTAAAGAAATACGAAACTACTTACAATACTATATTAATTTTTTTTATACGTTCTTTAATTCCTTGCATAATTTCATTAATTTACAAATCTTTGTATTTATACTGTATTGCTTCTGTTCTTAGTACACACAGCCACTAGACGGAGATACAGATGAGATTTACTTGAGTGAATTTTGTGATGAAGGTAATGGAGTTCAGCAGAAAAGTGCAATGATTTGTTTAAATGTTTTGAAGGCATTGTTTCAAAACATAATAGGTACTTCATTTGTCTAAGCATGTTGTTAACAGGCAAAATGGTTTTTGGTTGTTTTCCAATGGCCAAAATTTTGATTCTTAAATGAAAGCAACCCCATAATGGGAAGATCGAATCGCAGAATTTGTTTTTCATTCCACTGGAAGACAATAAATTTGTTTTGTAAATACTGATGTTGTAACAACAGTTTCTTTAATGGATGAAAAGTATTTTTTATTATAATTATGTCTTGGCTAAGGTGTATGACCTAATACATGTATGTCTATTGAGTGTTGTTCTAAAAATGCAATTATGAAGTAATCTATGCTCTCTCTTAGTGCCTCTCTCAACGCAGTTAATTCTACAGAAAGCAGGATAAGGTTCGGCAGGTTCGGCCACATGGCTCGACGCAGACTTTGCTACGATTTTTCTATATATTTGTATCTTTCTTTAACAGATGATTCTCGCAGCAGTGATACAGATGTTGTCAATGTCGAGGGTGATGGTGAAAAGAATAGCGATGATGATGATGATGATGAGAACACTGATGATGACGACAATGATAATCTTGATGATGGTCAGGATTCCGATGCAAGTGGGCCCATCTCAAGTTACCTGGAGGACCTGCGAGGTGGAAGCTTTGTAACTCGGAAAGAAGAAGGTATCAATTCAAGCTCCTTGAAAATGAGTGAGCATGGTCACTGGAGTGAAGACCTGGTGGCGAGAGAGTCTGAAACGGAAGTCCTCATAACAGATTGTGAAGTGTCAACAAAGAATTTTCAAGAACAGGGTATTAACTCCTTACAATCCAAACGTCGTGATTCCAAGATAGGTATCTGCAATACAACGTTTGTTATTGACAAGTCTAAAGGCTGTTCTTCCATGACATATCCGGAATTGTCTCATATTTACAAGAAACCAGTGTCTGTTGTGAATCCGATCACTTCGTCAGGGATGAAACTGTCAGCAAAGACTTCTCTTTCTAAAGAAGATCACGTGAACAGTATTGAGGCCAGTGGCAAGTTAGATCTTGTCCAAGCTGTCTTGTGGTCCCGAAACAAGATTGCTCTTGCCTTGGCTGAAATCGTTGAAGGCAAACAGCCTTCGGTCGTCTCTGATGACTCAACATGTCACACTGATGGAGAATCTGAGGTGACGTCCAGTGCTGAGGAATCGTGCTCAACTTGCGCAAGTAGTTTAGAATCCTACTGTCGTTTTCGAGAGACAGGTTTAGGAAAGAAGAAGTGTGACCTGATGGACAGGAAACAGACCAAAGCTCCCGTGATTAGGGGACCTAACAATGCGTTGGCTAGCCAAGAAAGTAGGGTTCTTGATTCGGAGACTCGTCAACCATTGTGCACCAATGCAGACAGGCAACATTGCTTTGTAAGGCGCCGGTCGCTGAAAATAGCTCCGTCTTCTTCTGATCTCGAAACAAAGTCTTCTCCACACTCTGTCAAACTTAAAAATGGCAACGTTTACATGCCAAGAGTGAACTGCTCACCCATTAAGAGAAGAAGTGCAACTTTGTGCAAGTTTGGTAAACCTATGAAATGCAGTGGTCAAGGTACATATCTTGAGAGGTGCTCAGCACAATCACCGATCATGTCCTCTACTTCCAAAGGCCTTGGCCCAACATCGGGTCACCAAACAAGTGCAACTGTGTGCAACTTGGGAGGATCTGTGACATGCAACGGGCAAGGAAAATATCTTGAGAGGTGCCCAGAAGACTCGCTAATTGTGTGCCCTGGTTCCAAAGCCCTTGGCACACCATCAGGGCCCCAAAGAAGTGCAACTTTGTGCAACTTGGAAGGACCTGTGACGTGCAATGAGCAAGGAAGATATCTTGAGAGGTGCTCAGAAGACTCTCTAATTATGTGCCCTGGTTCCAAAGACCTTGGCACACCATCAGGTCACCAAAGAAGTGCAACTTTGTTCAACTTTGGGCAAGGTACATATCTTGATAGGTGCTCAGAAGACTCACTAATTATGTCCCCTGGTTCCAAAGCCCTTGGCACGCTATCAGGTCACCAGACTACTCCTTTGGTTCCACGCTCAATATCTCCTGCACTTCAATCAAGCTCTTCCAACTCCAAGAGGAGGAGATCATCAAAGGTGTTAAGAGTTTTTAAAGGTTCAGTAGCCATCGACTCGTGTTCTTCTGTGGAAACGAAAGCAGCATGCATCGATCACCACAAAGAAACCCGCGTTACATTCCTTGAAAAGGGCGATAATTTGCCAAAGGCTTGTCGCTCTACATCAAAGCTCACTTCAAGCACTTCCTCTCCAGGTGGACTAGCTGTTTTGAATTGTCCAAAGCGATCACTGTTGTTGAGTAATGTTGCTCCTGACTTTACCTCTTCGTGTCAAAAATCAAACGGCGAAGATGTATGCAAAGAGAAGCGGGAATCGAGTCCCTCTGCCGTGAAGAACTGGAGAGATCAAAAGCTTTCCTGTTCAAAGACCTACAGTGATCTTGTCAATGCACAGTCCAGAGGAAAGTTTCCTTCTTCATCTATAGCTTTGCGGAAGAATTCATGTGATAATCGTGGCTACGTGTTTGATATACAAGACGAAGGTGTTTCATTAAATGAAAAAAATGAAACAACTGAGGAACAAACTGCTGATGAGTTGAACTGTAGGCGCAAACTGTTGGTTGGTAATCTTTTAAGAGCGCGCGCTGACAAAGAACAGGTATCTGCTGCTGATCAAGGAGGCGTCAAATCAAAAGAAAGAGTCATGAAAAGTTCAAAGAAGCACGCTTTCAGTCAAAGTGGAAGCTCTAGAAATAGTCATTTGCTCCGTGGTCTTGGAAGTGACATTTCACCCTTGAAATCGAATGTGCGCAAGAAAAGATCGAGAGAAAGTGTTGCTATAGATACTCCGGAGTCTTTACCTTCGAAACACGCCAAGAGAGGCTCGTCTTGCTCCAGTTACCTTTCGCTGTGTCCCGTGCAAAGCTCGTCATCATCACAGGCTTTGAGTTGCTACAGAAAAGAGTCAACCCCTATGAAATGGACGAACGTAGGAAACTTGAGATTGGAAGGATTTCTGCGTCAAAGTACAAAACCTTTATCTCCAATCAGACGAACTGTGGCAGATCCTCGTGGTTTTGTGAACAATGCTGTCATGTCTCCTTGTAAAGTCCCAGGGTCCTGCGATAAGTCATTTTGTTTTGACTGTTGTTAAGGCCACGTAAAAACATTTCTTGGTGTTAGGAGAGTAAGTGAGTTTTGCCTCCATGTTGTCTTTGAGTTTACACATGATGCGTTACACATGATGTCCGGGATATTTGTTCTCATTTCGTCCTGAGAGAACTTGAAATTTTATTGCCTTTTTAGCCTATTTTACGCGTCAGTTTTACGGCCTTTTCAAGCTTTTTATAGATTAAACAAATTGTACATTAATTTCGTTTTAATAGTCTTTTTACATATCTTCGATGGTAAGCGAAATCTCTCTGTGTTTGTATTGTCAATAAAAGAACAATGGTCTTGTCGTGGTCTCTTTCCTTCTGCCTTGAAGTTTAACAATCAGAAGTCACTATTGTCACTCACACTAAAATGAAATAACCCCGTAGCATGCGTGAAGACGTTTATTTCCTTTGAAGCAAAGGAAGGGTACCGGCGAATTTAATGCTGGGGGATAACCCTGCGATGGACTAGCATCCCATCCGGGGGTGGGGGGGGGGGGCATGGGGTTATAGTAGAAATTCTCCTAGTCGCTTAGTGCCATTGAAACCGCCAAGATAAGCTATGGCTGTATGGGCCATGATTTTGCCCTACGCAGACTTAACTTAATCGCAGGCCAGTAATAATGCAGATTACTTCACATGACGTATGGATCAAGTTGACGAAGGAAAAAGTTGACTTGACGTGTTTTTAGCTAGTAATTTGACTCGCTATAATCAGATACACTTCTCTCCTATTTATAAGATAAGAAAACATAGATAGCAAAAGCTGTAAGAACAAATAACTTTAGAAGATAGCTGCTGTATTACCGCTATCGGAGCTTAGCGTTGATTATTTATTTTTATAAAACACCAAAGATAGTTCGCGCGCTCTCATTGGTTGATAGGTGTGTTTAAATGAGAGTATGTAGACACGGTTGTGCATTACCTGCCCTTCGAGAGCTCCACTGGCTACCTGTTGAATCACGGATTATATTAAAAGGTCTGCTCATCACTTTCAAGATTATCCATGGACTTTGTCCAGCCTTCTTGTCGTCCCTCCTACAACAATACCAGCCGCAACGAAGCGTACGCCAGTTATCCTCTAAACTACTTTTTACTATACCTACTGTGAACTCTGTGACAAACGGTGAAATTACCTTATCTTTCTCTGCGTCTATATTATGGAACAGTCTACCGGATTCTATAGGAAAATTCATTCCTGACGAGGGAATTCCGCGTTAAATTGCACGCGAAAACCGATATCGCGATGAGTGCGATATCGGTTTTCAAGTGCAATTTAACGCGGAATTCACGAGTTAGGTAATGAATTTTCCTTGAATCGCATAATTGAATAAAATTGTAGAAAAAGACATTGTAGAAAAATTTTTTTGCAGTTGTTGTGTTACAATTTGACGACAGTTGTTACGTAGATGCGAAACAATATCACTTAGCCTCGTTTTCAACTGGCAATTCCACGCTAAATACCTCGCTTCGTAAACCAATCAGAATTCAAGATTTTATTCAATTATGTGATTCTATTAAAAATACAACATCTCTATCATCTTTTAAATCTGCCCTCAAAACATTCTTGTTTCGGAAATTTTATTTCTGATTTATTCTATGAGGAACTGTACTTAGCATTTATTTTGTTATATAGTAATGTAATCTAAATGCACCCCGCCAAATAACTTGTTATTATTATTACTTTTCGAGAAATATTTTCTAAAAGCAATATTGGACTTTTTTCCTTGTTTACATAGCCTCATCTAAACACTCGGGGGTTGGGAGAATTCTCGAAAGTTATGCAAACCCTCGGCAGCTTCTCAGGTTTGCATAACTGTCTCAAATTCTCCCAACCCTCCTCGTGTTTGGACGAGGCTATGTAAACACGAAAAAAAAACCCACTATATTATTGCTGAAATAGAAACACTCGTGAACTTGGAATTCGAAAAAACACCCTGAACAAGCACTTATTTTCTCATTTCGTAAACTTCCAATCGTGTTTCACTGAGTTGAACTCGACAGAAAACCGGAAAACGTTTTCTATAGTTAGGAGCCATGAAAAATAGGCTAACTCGGCAGAAAACATTTGCTAACTGAATCTTCGTTTAAAAAAAGAAATGAAATTTTCAAAAGAACATTTAGTTTACAAGATTCAGTATTGCACCAGATGCAGTGACAACTTTGAACAGGAGTGTGTCTGCTCTTTCTCGGATTCGATTTAAGTGTAAGGGTAAAATAGTTATTTTAAAAATGTCGCCTTTGTACTTAGAAATATGGATGCTTCTGGCGGGAGGATTGCGGGAACGATCTACATTACAAAAATGTTCAGTTTAATTTAACTGAATATTCATCGCGGGGCTAGTTTTCCGTCATGTTTGTTGGTTTCCCTGATACTGCTGCAGTTCTGTCTTCGTCTGCAAAGAAATGGGCAAATGATTTGCTGAATTAAAACGGAAGACCTTTAGTACAAGACGAACGATACGCTTCGACAGCCAGGCGCTGAATGGACCAAAGCAATGATACATTCAACGCAAGCGGGAACAATTTGGACACAGAAGATACACGTGTTAAATCTTTACTTGAAACGTCGTGGTGTTGGAGCTGTTTTTTGAGTTACTGTGTAATCCAGGGATGGTTTTATTTAAGGTCAATGACTGCTGTCTCCTTCGTTTTCTAAAAAAGCGTGACGTAGATGGGTTATCTTTTCTTTAACTTGCGGTACATCGAATGTTAACTTTTGTAGTGGTAATTTCTCCAGTGGGGTACCGAATGTACTAGCTTAGAAATCTGTTGAAGTCCTTTGCTTTCCTTATCAAACTAAAGCCTAAAGGAGCAAGATATTTTGTACCACTCATCAACACTTACTTCAACCTCATTTTGTAATACATCAGTTGAATTATTTGTGTAAGCATAGTTGATGCGCGAAAAAATAAGAATAATTTGTAAGGAATGCTGACTCCTTAAGCAAACACTGAAATGCCGGTCATGTTTTATCACAGTGTAATACACGGCTTAGGCTTCTTTATTTGTTAAATATAACTGTTAGACTGACAGAAATATTTTGCAAGCCGGGTGACTAATACTCTGTATGATATACTTCAGTTTACAAGTAGTACGGCCCATTTCAGTTGTAGACTCAAACTTCCTTCGAACCTAATTTAATTTCCAAGAGAAAAAGCTAAGATGCCTTCAAAATTGCAAAGCTTTATAAAGTTCCTTACCTTGAACGCTACTCGAGGACCGTGTACCAAATGAGACAAGTTTCTGGCACCATTGTTCACACGAAGCATGTGCTCAGGGGTCGGCCGGTTGAAATGAAGTCCTTGCCCAGCGTCTCAGTACAGCTCCAAGGGACGACACTCCTAAATTGACCCCGGCAGTATGCTTTTACGCAGCAATAAGCGAGAAGAAAGGCAGGTCTCCGCTAGTCATCTTAAACATGGGTGGCTATCGTTCGACATGAAGATAAGAACGCTACACTGGTTATTTTGGTCTAAAAAATGGAACGTAAATTTTAGCCGTGTCTATATCAGATATAAAGACACTCGTTACACATAAGTTCTTTTTTTTCTTTATGAGCTGAGTTATCAATGAGTTTCTGAAGCTCTCCTAAGCGACCACTTTCTATTGTTTTACCATGCGGCCGCTTACGAGAGAGCTCATTCTCGCAAGCGACCAGCTCTAGTTTCGACCACTTTTTCGAATTTCCAAGGTGGTCGCTTACGGGAGCTTCGACTGTATTTGTACAATTGTATAACTCCACCAATTTTTGGACAACATCTTCTTAGTTCTAGCCTTGAAATTCCGCCGACAAAATTAATTTACGGATCTAACAGTTTGTATGCACATATGATCACCCCCCCTCCCCGTCTAAGCTTTCTCACACTTCCCTTATTTATCAGTTCAAACGTTGTACCCATTCGTACGATACCAAACCTTAGCTGAAAGCTAACGCTAAGCTTACACAATATTTTCCCGGTGGGGGCTTTCACTCCCCTCTCCAAGAAAGCTTGCTTGCAGGCTACTGTAAGTTTGGCCATGCCCCACCCCGTAATTTTCGTTATATATCAGGTTCGCCAGGCGTTCTCCTACTTAGTTACTTCGATCTTCAACGCTAACTTTAAAATTTAGCCTAAATCAGCGCGTTCCCCCATGGGGTCTTGCTGGCGGGTTCCCCCTTCCATCCCCTGCATTCATCGTGGGTTCCCTCATGCGTTCGCTTGTTGGTTTTACAATGCGTTCCCGCCGGTGCTCTTCTTTGTTCATACATACATATGGTTTACATTCATCCGGTTTAAAAGAGCGTTTTCGAAAAGCTCTGTTTTCGCGATTAGTGTGGATGGTAGGCCTAACCGTAATAATAAAGCTGCGTTTTCAAAGTTTTCCGGCGTAGTGAGGAGGTTGCCTAAGTCGCTTGTAAGGTGCTAGCAGTTGTTGATCGCATCGATTGAGCCGCGGAGGCGTTTGTTCAAAGTTGGTATACCAGCTTTCTCTGGAGTCAATCCCTGAAATAGTTAGCACTGAAGGTTATGCATTGAGCAGAGACCCAGTTGATTAGGCGGTTTGTCAGTTGAAGACTTAAAGATGTTCGGGGATGCGATTGTTGGCGTCGCCATTTCCTGTTGCTCGTTTGTGATTAGTCAGTCTCGTGTTAAAGTTTTTGCCAGTCTCGCTGATGTAGGAAGCCTCGCAGTCGGAGCATTTGATCTTGTAAACCACTTCTTGTCTGTCACTGGGTTCGTCCCTGTCTTAAACGTTGGTCAATAAGTGTCGCAATGTATTTACAGGTTTGTGGGATAAGCGGGTGTTTTACGACTGAAGCCGGTTCGTACACCACCCTCGGCTTCCGTAACTAGGTAAGTATAGTAGGAGTGACGAGCCCAAACAAAGTCTACTCCGGTCTATGTATGTATATAAGAACTATCTTACGTGGAAGATCAGTGGGACCCAACTGGCCATATAACGCGGAGTGACAGAGAGGAGCTATGTGTTGCAGCATTGTAGTGTAGACCAGAGGGAAAGATAGAGGACGCCTGTTTGACCCTAAACGGCATGTGTCCCCAATTAGTCTATCTAGGCTAAATACATCGACACTAGAATAAAGGTTTTACTTACTTACTTACTTACTGCATGGAGGAGAATGGTTGAGGACGAAAAGCGCAGCTCGATGACAGTCATGGGAGACTGTCAGAGCTCTGGCAGCAAACTGAAGCGGATGGAAAGAGAATGTCAAAGACTCATATGCCTGATGGCATGGAGATATAGTCAGGTAGGTAGGTAGGTAGGTAGGTAGGAATACAAAAATAAAGCAGTGTGGCTGAATTCACTTTATTAACCTCTTGAGGTCCTGATAACAACTCTACATGAAGCTTGTTATCTTAACAGCTTATGTCAGCATCTTAGTCTAATGCAACCAAACGAAAACTGTAGGTGGAGGAGTGAGCATAGAGAGAACCCTCAACAGATCCGATTTTCTTCGCTTAGTTTTGCAGTTTTGGAGAGATGACGTAGAGGGAGGTAAGAGGGGAGGGGGGATCAGGGAAGAGGGGCGGAGGGGAGGGGGGAGGTGAAGGACAGGGGGGAGGTGAAGGACAGGGGGGATTTTTCAATGTAAGAGCTGTGTGCACTGAACGAGTTAGGGTTTACTATGAAAACTGTAACCCAAGAGGTTCCAGAATCAATGCAGTGTTTATGAAACTACCTATGAAATGAAACGCCCTAAGTGGTAGATGAAGCAATTTCCAGCACCTTAAGAAGTACGACGAACTTTAGCGTTAGTGCCATGTGGAGTGTTACCCAGGGAAAGAGTATCGTTGATGGAATGTCTCGACGGAACTTTCGACCCCGTATCGTGGGGTCACCCTCCCATCCTCCCATCTCCCTCCCCCACCCCGACCACGACAGCAGCAGGGAACACAGTTGATAAAACTCCCGCAAAAAGCCAGTATTCACTAAAAAAGCTAAAAAAATCACACCTAACCAGACGTTTATGCACTGATCTAGCTAACTGGGTGCACGTGAGTGAAGATGTCAACAGAGGGTTCACAAGCTCTGTATTCCCTACTCCACCTACTTTGGCATACAGTCGCCGTCCAGGACCGTTTTATCAACTTGGCACATACGCTCTGGATCAGCCTGATATAGTGTGATAAGGTATTTGCTTAACAGATCGATCACTGCGTCGAATTTTTCGATGATTTCCGGGACTGACTTCCGGCCTGTGCAAGTCGAGGGTAGTGGGGCCGATCTTGCTGTGAAATTGTCGTAGCATTGCACAAAAAGGTTCACATTGTCACAAAGATTCGGCGTTTCAGCGCTAACCAGGCTCTCAGCGCATTTCTTATGTATATCTCGGGCGCAGTCTTTATCCCCGTCTAAAGAAACAAGGAAGATAACGAAATCATGAGTCACAATGCAACTGCAACAGAAAAAAAAGAAAAGTATCTGCCTGCCTGCCACCCATATGAACTTTTCAAATCATATTAGACTGGATTGTATAAAAACGAGAGCTTTGAACTAGAATAAAACAAGACACAAACAGCAGTCATAAACATATTGAACTTGTTCATTTTGATTATGACTTGACGTTTCGTATGTACTCTACATACATTTTCAAAAGTAACCGTTGAAATTTAAAACAGCTATTTATATATAATAAAGGTGAGAGGACTGGAACCTAGATTAAGCAAAAAACTTAACAGTAAAATATATATATGTATATATAAAGAAAACAAAAACCAGAACAGATTAATAAAGCATCAGCTTTTCACTTCCGATGTTGACGTTGAAAGCTGGCTCAAGTTCTTGAATAAATAAGGTCTCTTTTATTTTACAATAAAAGAGACCTTATCTATCTGGTTTTTGTTTTCTTTATATATACATATATATATATATTTTACTGTTAAGTTTTTTGCTTAATCTAGGTTCCAGTCCTCTCACCTTTATTATATATAAATAGCTGTTTTAAATTTCAACGGTTACTTTTGAAAATGTATGTAGAGTACATACGAAACGTCAAGTCATAATCAAAATGAACAAGTTCAATATGTTTATCACTGCTGTTTGTGTCTTATTTTTGATCAAATTGCGATGGCCCAAGAACAAAAGTATTTAGAATAAAACAGTTCTGCGTAGATCGCATCACAGGAAAAAGAAAACGGGGGTCGCGTTGTGGTCCTTACAAGGGTCTTACCAGGGAGATGGAAAGAGACTTGAGTGCTACAGCGTAATAATATAACATCGAAGTATCTTTTTTATGGTGAGGGAGAATTACAAGTGTGATCAAAGGAATGAGTCAGTCTCCCACCAAAGGTTATTTTGTTCAGCCCCGTTCCCAGGGTCCTTTCTCTACCTCGCGAAAGTAGAGAAAGGTAGTGAGAGGACCCTGGGAACGAGGTTGTATTTTGTTGTATCAGACGTCACGTGACGTTTTGAGTTATCTTAAAGGAATTACTTATGCCCGTGGATTACATCTATTGAACAAGAGGTTAGAATTTGAACATGGCTTACTTCTGTTGTTCAAAGGTATACAATGTCTACCCTCGGCTCAAACAGGGGGCTAAATTTAACCTCCGCGCTAAATGAAGAAATATGTATTGGAAATATGTATCGGAGATATGTTGTCTTTTTTCATTGTACAGCAGAGTTAAAGATCCTTTTAAACCAAGGCTCTGTAAGCTCAGGCTAACCTACTGCAAGTGTAACCCACTTCTAAACAACTGGCTCCAGACAGTCACGTTACTCGGATTCAGTTACAATTATAGTTAAGCAGAGGTAAATTTATAAGCATATTTATCTGTGTTACGAAAGGTTGTCTCGGTAAACTGCCTAGCCTGCGAATACAGCCGCCTTTCATTCGCTCCCGCTACTAACGTGCGAAACGTCTTTCTTCGCGTTTCGCACGTTAGTAGCGGGAGCGAATGAAAGGCGGCTGTATTCGCAGGCTATAAACTGCCGGAATACGAAATTTCTATAGAACAGTCTAGAAATGAAAGGATAGAGGGCCACTAGTTTGTCAGTAATCATCTGCTGAGTGCTCTACTTCTGGAAGTTAGATAAACTAAGTTTTTGTTGCTGTTACTGACCTGGAATGATCGTGTTTTTTATGCTTTTTTCATGCAGCTCTTTGTATCTCTGCTGTTTGTCTGCACAAAAGTAAATTAAAGCAAAGATAATTAATTAAGAAATGCAGCTTGAAAGAAAAATCCCAGAGTGGATTCTATAGGAAAATTCATTACCTGACGAGGGAATTCCGCGTTAAATTGCATGCGAAAACCGATATCGCACGAATCGCGATGGTAGCATTTTCGACCACCGTTGTTACGTAGATGCGAAGCAATTTAACTTAGCCTTGTTTTCAACTCGCAATTCCACGCTAAATACCTCGCTTCGTAAACCAATCAGAATGAAAGATTTTATTCAATTATGCGATTCTATGAGATATCATTCGTTTTCCTTCTGGAGCGATCAAGTTACAAAACTCATATTGCTTTTCGGGTGGATTATTGCGGAAAGTATAACATGAAGGATATGTGCACATGCAAAGCTCGGAAAAATGTAAGTTGGTAAAGTCAGTCAGTCAGTCGGTCGGTCAGTTAGCCACCCAGTCAGCCATTTAGTCAGTCAGTCAGTCAGTCATGTCAATCAATCAGTTAATCAATCAATCGCATCAACCAAACTGATCAAGAAAACGAACCGAAAGCAGTTTTTTCCTAAGGTGGCTGGAAACCACCATCCAGTACTTTCAAAGACTTATATTTCGATGGGTAATTATAACCACTCTATATCCGTTGATGCCACAATCATGGCATCAAAAAACTGGCCAATCATTGGTGAACAAGTTGCTGTCAATTTTGTGGCACAATAGGTAATCGTAGCAACAATATGACCTGTTAAAAACACCCTTAATTTTAGCTTTAAGCGCTTGTAACTCAGAAACGAGCTCGGTTACCCCCATTATTTTTATCGAATTGTAATCAGCATGATAAGTTGCAACTTTTTGCAAAGTCTAGAAAACTTCTACGAAGGGGGTTCAGAGCCACCTTAAATTTTCGAAACTTTAAGGTGGCTCTGAACCCCCTTCGCACTTGGTTCCGTTCCTGATTCAATAGAACGCGTGATTATCATATATATATACCGTATTAATTATTACAATCCACTTACCAAATCTCTCTTCCAGCCTCTTCAGGCGTCCCTTTTCCTTGTCGCTATAGCTGTTTTCGTCTATACAGATGCCAAGGCGGGAACCCATGGTGCAATACTGAAGGATCACGAAGACCCATCTATCTAACACACCACTGCGACATTTGTAAACATTAGAGAAGTTTTTTGCCTCTTGGTAGACGCATCTTATCAATTTCTATCAATGGAAGAAAAAATTAATCGCTATGGCAGCATGAACTGGAACACAAAACAACACAAAAGACGAGACGAGATGAGACGAGACGAAAAGAAACAAAACGAAATAAATGCTGAACTTCTGTTACTAACATAACCTTCGCATCAGGACTTCTAAGGAGGGGTGAGGAGAGGAGGAGAGAAGCGCAACTCCTTGTACCCTGGTAAATTTTCTACCGGTACGTTATGGTATAGCTTTAGAATGTTACGACAGAAAAGGTGGAAACAGTTATAAGTTTGCCGGAGTGTACCGAAGAAATCTAAAACTCCGGCAGGCATATAAAAATTGTTGAACTCAAATTTGACCAAGAGAAGAACAAGGTATCTTACTTTGAGTTTCTCCTGATTTGACTTTATAGTGTCGAGTTTATAAATTTGACTTGATATGACTTTTTAAAGTTTTTCTTTAAACGTTTTGTCAGTCATACAGGAAACAAGAAACTATCGGTAAAAAAAAAATAATGAACTGAAAGATTTAGAGCTAAATGAGTCGCAAATGATGGCAGTAAGATCCTTCAGAATACTTCAGAATACTTCTGGCCTTGATCAGCAACAGAAAAATGTTTTGCATTTGTTCTAAAAATACTGAAGTGAAAGAAGGTTGTAAGTGCAGTGAGCATTTCTTGGGATGTATGAATGAATAGAACTATTTACTAGAACTACAATTTGTCAAGTGTGTTATTGTTAGTGTTGCCGAGATGGCAGCTCTCTATGTGTTATATCAGCTTGTAATTGTCTCCTCAATACGAATCTGCTCGGAATAAACCGGATTGGTTCAACAGGCCCTAGTTGTTCAAAGGGTGTTTAGCACCACCCACCAGAAAAATCCCTATTCAGTGGATAGCGTGGTTTGCTTTGTTGTCGCTTATCCACTGGATAGGGATTTACTCGGCGGTGGATAACGTTATCCACGTTTCAAACAACTGGGTCCAGGACATTGAAATCATTAATCCTGTAATTTTGGTGTGCAACATACAGACAAAAACATCCCTGTGTGAGACTGGGAGGGTGAAGGAGTAAAAACCAAACCTTAAAAAAAGAGAAAAAAAACAAAAGCGGACGAGTTTAATCATTGTCAATATTGCTTTTTTACTATCTTATAATTAAAGCTAAGTTTCAGATCGAAGTTGACGCTAGTTGCAGGGCAGAGTTTCCTTTTTCGAACGTACGTGCATTACCAGGTTCAATTAAAAATATGTTTCAAGTTAGACCCAAGTCCTATATCAGTAGATGTGATCTTTTACACAAATTCTTCTCAAGTCGTGTGTTTTTCCTGCAAGCTTAAATTTGCTTCGTTACTTGTTACGTCAGTTTACTGCCGAGGTGTCACATTGTTTTGTTATTAACTTGTTGGCTTGTTGTATTACGGTTTGCTTTCATTTTACGGGTACTTCCTTGTTGGGCCATAAAGGTATGTGCGGCCTCAAATGGTTTTTGAGCTGTTTTGTCTGTAAAAGGGTCTAGATTTTGACCATTTTGGTTCGAGATAGGGTATGTTTCTTACTCGGGCTTGGAATTGGGTATTTTGTTCACAAGGAACCAGTTTTTTTCCGCATCAACAATTGGCCAATTTGTAGCTTTTCTCAAATTGTTAAAGCCATTTCTGATTAGCTGCGGTCATATATTAGGTCTGAAATGGGCTATGGCTCAGGTCTTTAATATGGTGTGGAGGTCCGAGTACTGGGTATAGGTTTCAAGGTTCGGGCCGCATACCCCTACCAAAAACTTCAGGGAGTACCCCCGGCTCTTGTAACGTCATCGTGTACGTGTATCTCGATTATATTATAATGCCTTAGTATTGAATTCTGCAATCAATAAACGTAAACTACGTAGCACTGCGTGACACTAACCTTTGATGAATCAATACCAGGATCCCCTCCGGCGATTATTACCAAAAACAAAGTTAATGTAAAGGGAAGAGGAGCGTTATTAAATGATGGGGAAAAAACGCCACCCCCCCCCCCGCCCAAAAAAAAAAGGAACAACGAAGAAAAAGAGAGATAACAAAGCGGCCGACAGAGGGCATAAGAACCTTACCATCATCCCCCTACAATATAGCGTTTCGACATCTTTTTCCTTGTGATGGTTGAAGCAGCTTTTGATGTTGCTGTTACATTTCTTCATGGCGGCGTTATTTGCTGCTTCAATTACGTCAGAGTCATATATCTCGCAGTCGACATCTTCGCTTTGGACACAGTTTGCCGTGAACAAGACGAGGACGGCAACAAGAAAGGCAAGATGTAAATTCATCTTTTCTGAAAATCATAAACCAAGTGTATAATCAAAAGCAGGCATATCTTTCTTTGCCAAATATATAACCATCAATCATAACTTTAACAAAATTCTCGAATCTGATTGGTTATCAGCTGTCCCCGTTTTAGCATTGTTTGGACAGTTTTTGAGTTCACGCCTGGTGTTATTGGAAAGTACGAGACAGTTGCGTGCGCTTTTGTAAGGCAGTTAACAATTGCCAATAGTTTCTTCTCTTGCCAAAACGTTAAGGATTTTGAATCTTTCTCAAATTATGTTAAAGTTTTGACTACCCTAGATCATAGTTAGTGCCTAGATGCCAGAAGTTTTCTTTTTCTTAGTCGCGAGGAGCAGTGAATCCGCTCAAGAGAACAGAACGCGGCGAGCAGAGAGGTGACTACGATAGCGGCTTCCCCTAAAAGCCCTCTAGGACCCAGGGTAATTTATGAATAACAGGACTTGGTGTAATAGATCATTTCCGAGTTACCTAAAGCCTCTTTTTCAAAGCGAGGCCTGGTGCATAACCATTCATATGAAAATGAGTTTAATTTGCATGTGAATGAAAATCTCATTTTCGTATGAAAGGATGAGCACCAAGACTCGCGCTGGACTCCAGCTTAGCGCTTGTCAGATTATATTAATGGCCGTATTCACCCAGACGAACAATTCAGTCTTATTACCATATATTACCATAACGTAGCTAAACCGATAAAGCATGATGTCAAAATTTTAGCTTGTGATACGAGAAACAGCCGTTGTCAAGGTTTATTTTAAAATCACAA
Source organism: Micromussa lordhowensis (assembly GCA_964020085.1). Classification (NCBI taxonomy): domain Eukaryota; kingdom Metazoa; phylum Cnidaria; class Anthozoa; order Scleractinia; family Lobophylliidae; genus Micromussa; species Micromussa lordhowensis. Next base: position 21,342 of record CAXHUQ010000094.1, on the reverse strand, counting down.
ATCAACCTCATATTAAATGAATCAAACATCAAATGAAGCACTTGTAGTCTCGCAAAACGTTAAATGATAAAGTTTGATCGCTTAGCCTTCAGTCTCCGGAAAGCAGTTTCTTTTAGTTGCCAGTTATGTTTACATGCAGCAGAATATTGTTTGCTTTACAAGTCGGGACCGGCATTTTCTCAATTTGCACTTTTCATTATTTTGTTTGGAGAACATTCTAATATCAAAATTAAAATTCGCCTCAGCATATTCGAAGTAGTGCACGACACGGGGCAATATTTGACAATCAGCTATCAGAAACTGCGATGCTGACATTATTAAATTTCTCTTTTCTATTTTGTTATGTCATTTTTTCAATCAAACTAAGAGCTCTTTCTCTCCGATTTGACCGGCCTACGTGTGAACATTCATCTGTTCATCTGGATCAGTAATTTCCCACGTTGCAATATATGTTTGAACATTTTTTTTTCGTTTCGCATGTTATCAGCTAAACTGTTGTTCAGTGAAGATTGAATTTTCGACGGGCTTCTCGAGGAGAAGAGGAAAAGTAGGTTGTTAGAGCAGCATTTGAGCTAAACGAACACGAGTTAACGTCGAGACGGTTCGTGCGACGGATTTAGCTGTTAGCCGGATTTAGACGCCCGAGTTGGCCGAAAAACTTCCGATTTCTGTTACGAGCACGAACGGTTTGCGTCGACTGAGTGGCATTGTTCTTAGCGACAGTTCGAGTCAAAAAGAGGCCAAGGTTTTTTTTTTATAAAAATCGCTCATGTGGGTCATCTTCGCACCTTTTCAATTGACAGCAAATGGATTAAATTTTTGATCTCAAGACCTAAAAAAGAATTAAATCTAATTTAATTCATTCTGATTTTTCACGGGGTAGCATGTTGCATTCGTTCTCGGGGTGGCTAAGTTGCAGAAGCTGTATTTCCTCGTAAAATCCTAAGTAAGTGGCACGCCAATAAAAAGTTTTCATGAAAGACTTTGGTCCTCTGTAATTGTTTTGATTGTTGTAGTCACCATTGGAGGTCCGTCAATACTATAAGCTTATATAATCAAAATAGATGCATGTATATGGAATGTATAGGGCAAGAAATCCCTCAGGCCGAGAAGTAGTTCGGTCAACGGCGATGAAATCCAATTAAAAGCAATCTGACGAAAATCAATTGCTGTGAAGAATTAACCCGGCGAGAAAAAGCCCTCGAAAGAAGAAAACTGTTTATATAAGCTACATAAAATTGGCCCCACTACAAACGCTCATCTTGTAAATTTTGTTAATTTTCATTGAGATCTCTAGGTTTAATCAAAATTGGTTTTTAAGACGATGGATAATTTTTGGCTTTTACCAGGCTAGCATTTGCCATCGAGTGATTCTTTTCGAGCGGTGATCAAGTTCAGCTGAAAAAAATAGTTAGATATAAGTAAATAAATCGTCCATTTTTTTATGGATTATTTCTACAATTTCTAATCATTGACACAGTCACATTTGTGGTAATAAAAATCACAAGTTACGTTCTGCACAAATTGGTTGAGAAAGGGGAGAGATAATTTGACGTTAAAATGGAAGAAAACCCGATTTACATTATTAATATTTTTTTGAAGGTCAGTTTGGTTTTCGTGCGCAAGCCTGTGTCTTGTTCTCAGATTCGCAAGGCTAACCTACACGTATGATCGAACTTAGCAGAAACATTCATTTAACTTATTTCTCATACAAAATGCAACTCGAAATATGACCATTGCATGCAATTTGAGCACTCTTTGTAAGTCCATAAATTGAAATGATTCAAAACTGAGACAACTGAAATTTCCAAGATAGTACTATTACGCACTCACCCTGTATAATTCGCCAGATATTTCTTCGTACTTACTTAGCGTATGTGCGGCAGTGTAAAATACTGAAGTTGTCACGAACTACTTGATATGCAGAATGAGCAATACGCAGCGTACAAACGCAGTTTAAAAAGCAATTATCGTTGCCATGCCCGGAAACATGTTGATCAAAACGTAATAACAAACAATTATTCACGCTGAAAAAACAAAAGGGGAGGGAGGAGAACCATAAAAAAAACAACTTTATTGTTTCTTGTTCAATCATAGGGGTTTTTCCAAGTCGAAAGCAATTCGACGAAAGTCAACAGAATTTGTTACCGGTCATGATAGAAGCCGCAAGAAAACCGACAAGGTCGTTCCATGCAACTTTATCATTTATGTTCTTTCCGCGACCAATCACAGACTAGCCGTGTGCTGTTAGTTGAATCAGCTTTCCGAAGTCAAAATGTTGATCCCAAACACTGCCAAGCGGAAACAAAACAAAACAAATTCAGTTGACGTTTTCCTAACATTCGACGGTTGTAATTTATGAATATTGCCAACATTTTTTTTAAATTTACTGATCATATTGAACTAAAACCTATGGGACGTAAGCGGTCCACAACTCGGTGTTCGTGTCGTGATTACTGCCCGTCGTTATTGGCCAATCAAATCCTAGGATTAGGAACGGACCGCTGAGATGCTTGAGAAAAAATAGTACGTAAGGTGAAAATTTGTTGATGTTCTTTTTACCAATAAATGGAATATCAGTAATAACGGATACGTTCAAAGTGATAACAGCAATCTTAGTTCAATATTTGGACAGAGAAAATACACACAGGCCAAAGTGTATATGCAGATTTATTAACTTCAAAGTAATCAAGAAACGGTTTCTCCTTACCACGTCAAGTCACTAACAAGTGAACAGTTATGAGACTATAGAAAATCATCAGCTTGGCGATATTGATCTGATGAGTTGCTAAATTCTTGTTAGTGAAATTACAAGAAATGCATGGCGATCAGTAGCAAGAATTATTATTTTGGTCAGAAAACGTTAAACTCGAACACACCTGTTTTGCCATTAGATTTATAAATCTTGGCGATGAGAAAAGAGCAGCTGGCGACATAAACAGCAGGGTTGTTACCTCGAATTGATTCAGGAACTGACGAAAGCTGTACCCCACAGCTTGAGTAAAAATTAGATTTGTAAAACAATTTAACAAACCTGGACAATTAAACTCCTAGATGAAATTTAAATAAAGGAGAGGTGTTCTTTCTGGGAGTTCTCAGATGCAATATATGAAATTTAGTGAGGCACTGTGGGTGTCGGGCTGTGCACATTCAGAGCGCTGAAGAGACTGGCAGGGTTTTATGATTTCTGTTATACTCTCAAAAATGGGCAAACATTCGTGATTTCATTTCAGTTTCTTTCAAATGGTAGGTGAATGACAGACTTAAAACGTGGCAACCGCCGCTACAAAAGAAAAGAACACAAAGTCGTGATAAAACAGTGAGTGTCAGGCAGAGATATGCTGCTCAGCCCACATACGGGGAGCGAGATTGACAACCATCGCCTCCACTCCCCTACCCCCGCAAAAAAACAAAACAAAACAAAACAGAAACAAAACAACAACAACAACGACGACAAAACGCGGACATAACACAACAAACTGAGACTGGCAGAAACCTGAACACGAGACTAACTGAACACAAACGAGCCACGAGAAATGGTGATGCCAACAATACTAACAATCACATTGCTGTACATCATCAACTGACAAACCACGACATTGACTGGGACACTGCTCAATGCTTAACCTACAGTACGAACTATTTTCAACGACTGACTCTTGAAAGCTGGTACACTAACTTAGAACAAACGCCTCTTAACAGATGTCAACAGCTACCGGCGCCTTACAAACGACTTATTCACGACGCAAACGAAACCGACAAACGGACTTCTAACAGACCGACTTAATTTGACTAACTATACACGGACCTCAACGCTAGCAATTTGACTAACAAAAGACGGATCGAAACTGACCAATGACTGACGACAAACTTAACAGGAGTCTTCCAGCCAATACCATCATGGCTAAAGTGACCAATCACTTTCAACGGACCAAACTTATAACATCATCGACTGACAAACACTGTTCACTTGACTCTGAAGATGACTTCCGCTCAGGTTGTCGAAACGTCAGTCACCAACAACAGTTCTTCTCAGAACTACACTCACCCGGACGATCATACTATACGAAACTGTTTTCGTGTTTTTCATTCTTTTCATACAGTGAAAAGTGGGGAGGTAAATCCTTCTTGAAAAGATTAGGCCAAACACAATGATTGCCAAGACCCTTGTACTTAAATTGTTTGGGCAAGTAGAAAAAAATGTTGCAAGTCTCGCCCACGTACAATGGGAAATCTTTTCTATTCATCATAAGCAAGGGGTTGTAAAGATTTCCCCTTCACTGCACAACAGTAACTGTGGGGCGAAACGAATGCCAACAAGGCTTGGAAAGGTCGACAATCAAGATGTTGCTAAAGCGATGCCTACATATTCATGAGTTTGGCATAGTAAATATTTTTATGTGGGGTGCCTCTAGCAAAGGCTTTTGTTTTCGAGTTCATTGTTCCTTGGCAAGACCCAAGAGTCGTTCTCCACCCTGGTGTATAAATACCAGTCGGTACTGTTATTGTTGTTCAGGCAACCTTACCTGGCTTTTCTTTAGCCTGTTCCCACTAATCCGTCACGAAAACGGAGCTTTTCGAAAATGCTCTTCACACTGGAGGAATTTGAAGAGTTGTAGTGTGGATAGAAAACATTTTTAAAACGGACCTTTTCGAAAATGATGACAAAACGATAATCATGCAATTTCTCTGCCCGGGTTTTCCTCAAACACAAATCCAAAATGAGCATTGACTTTTGCGTATTCAAATTTATTATATAAACACCAGTGAAATACCAAGTGAGCTTTCCCGCGAAAACTTCATATCTTCACACGTGAAGAGATCACCCTCGTTATGGCTACATAATAAATCGCGCCTTTTTCACAGGAGTTTATCCGGTGTTTATATAATAAACAGAATATTACATGCCCGCTTGTGGATATGAATTTTATCCTCTCGTGTTCGACTCGATATCTCACTCGTTCGCTGCGCTCACTCGTGAGATATCGAGTTGAACACTCGAAGATAAAATTCATATCCACAAGCGGGCATGTAATATCCTCTATTTCTCCGGCATTGTGTGGACGGAAAGCATTTGGTCCATTTTCAGAGCGAAAACACCGTTTTCAAATTTCCCAGGCGTAATTTGGACTGGCCTCTAATGAAATAAAGATCACACAAAATTTAAGTTTCACTTATTTCGAGGGATTTCTCAAGTCGTTGTCACGGTAATAGTGATTTCATTAAAACGTATATTGAGTAAATTTCAACAAAGCACCATATCTATTGACAAAGTTGACACTGATCCGACAAAGGAAATCTAGTAAAACGCTACTCGAAAATGTTAGGAATGTAAAAATCAAACCTGCTCAATGAGAAAACCGGGAATATTTCTAAAGATGTCATCACAGCAAAAACACCAGGTGATGTTCACGAAGCAAAATAAGTAACAAAACAACAAATTTATTGTGGTAAAATTATTTATTTAAAGGAGTAATTTCTGAATCCTTGCGAAGCAACATCCCGTCAAAGATACAAATAGCTCCTCTTCAGAATTTCACTTTTTAAATAAGCCCCTCCTCTCCAAAACAATAGCGAAGCGGGCGAGGCCTAAAAATAGAATGCAAATGATTATATCCCCCACGAGGTTCATACAACATCAGCGTATTCCGAGAGAACTAGAGGAGATCTAGGCGATGTTTTCGTTTCAAAAATGTGTCTTAGGAACACCGGCTGTTTAGAAACTGTTTTAGGAAAATCGTCCGCCATTCCGGTTTGTTTGTCCGAGTCTTGTCCGAGTCATGACGTCACTCGCGCGCTTTGCTATTCATGTACAAGTATACAAAAACAATCTCACCCGCCTTAATGAGGGAACTAAGAGGGTTTAGTGGTAACTATACAGCAGTTTCCAGTTATTTTCAAACGTTTTCACGTCTTTTCTTGTGAATTGCCTACAACACTCTGAAACTGGTTTTTATAACCCTCTCCTCTAACCATTTAGAGTAAGGATATTGCCTACCGCGTCGATCACAGGCTGTAGTTTCTCTGGGTGCGACAATCTTGTAATATTAGGAAAATGGCACAATAAGTACAAGAAATGAAATCTATTTTTTTTATTAACATGAAATCAGTGCGCTTCAACTGAAATGTCTCGTACTGTTTGTGTAGAGCAGGTATAGTAAAGTGTTAAGTTAAAAACAATGTCAATGATAAAATATGCTTTTTACAACCACGGAAGCAACTCTGACCCCTAAACCAAAACCTCCCTCCGTCGTCAAAACAGTCGATTTAAGGAAGCTTCGGTTCTTGTGGAGCTTCAAAGGTGCTGTGCTATGTCTCTGGGCTCTTGGATCGAACACAGATGATTTTGAACATTGCGAGTTTTATTTTTATAATGAAAACCCAATTCTAAGCAACGTTCTCACTATCAACGTTTAAGCCATTCACATCGCCACCACCAGCAGCTCTTCCTCACTCTGGACTCCCTCTACCTGCTCTTGTTCCTCTTGTGTGTGCTCCTAGTACTCCTCCTTCAATCACTATCTAGACACTGAATTTAAGACATTCAAGCGCACATGACAATGTCTTCCTCGTCTTTCAGTTCTCTCCAAACATCGCAGGAAAGGTTTTGTTTCATTCAACTTAGTTCAAGCCTTTACTGAGGATTTCTGTGGCTTCTGTGCTTGTTATCCAAACTACAGGTACAAAGCAGCATAAGCTTCACCAACAAACCATAATCCCCAAAGCTTTCTCGCAAATTACAGGCAACATTTTCTCAGGTACTGCAAACGTTCCTGTTAAACAACACCGTTGACTTTTCAAACGACGTTTATCCAGCAATATTTGTGTCAACCAAACTTCTGAGCATGATGTTGTTCGCTGTGTTCTTCAAAACAATTATATGACGCGCATGACAACTGCTTGCTTTACACCACAGCGTACTGTTCATATAAAAGTTCTCGAATCTTGTAATAGTCATCACACACGGCTCCTTCCAGTCCAACGCGACCAGTCTCGTTCTAAAGAAGAGAAATATTAACTTAGTGGGGTGGTAAAAGGTGAGAACAAGCTACACCCAAAAACTTGGTTCGAGTTTACCAAGAGTTCTCTCAACGACGAAGATAAAGGATTTTACGGAGAAGAAAAAGCTATAGGAAGATGGATTCTGTTCATTGTAGAAAGCTAATCCAGGTCTTTTAAAGTAATTACTCCCAAGTCCACTCACAAGATTTACCCTTTAAGTCAACAGACAGTTAAATTTCATACAGCAGTCTGTAAACTCTGTAATACTAGATAACTACGCTCCGGTTGTTTAGGAATTTGCACATAGAAGTTGCAGGTGAATTAGGCCGTTACCAATCTTAATAGTCGATTTAGCTCTGACAGAATGACTTCATGAATCTCTTAACCTTAGTTTGAATGATGTTAAATAAGTCCATCTTTCATGACTAAAAGTCGAGTTGAATGTAAAGAAGGACGTACTAAAAACCTCGAGGAGATAAGTGGCTGCTGTCTGTTGCGTTCGTGACTTTATAATTTTACTAACCCTTCTAACCGCAACAACATTGTTACAGATCAGGACGCCACCCGCAAATTCCGCCTGGATACCAGCCTTGTTCAACACCTGCTTAAAATCTGACAGGCGAGGCTCGTTGATGTACACCGAGGTGTGTCCAGTGATCTGGGGAGAGAAGGTATAGGCGTTAGGGAATCTTTAGTATACAGGACCGAGGGACACGACTGTATGGCAAGTGGAAGCAACATTATTATACGGTTTAATGGGTTTAAGGGTGCAAGGTGTTAAGCTTGATAAGCTAAACGCCTAACGGAATCGTCTGATATGGCAAGAACTTAGTTCTTTGTTAGCAGGGCGGGTTGACTGTCAAATGAGCGGTGACAGTACCAAATGCAACAATGTCCCTCTCGTTGCTGGAGATGGAGTCGTTGTTTCAATTGCTGCCCCTTGATCAGAACACATCAGATGAGTAGGGAGCTGCACAACTGACACTGAGGTCTTTCTTCCCTCCGCAACCTATTTACAGGTCACTAATATTTCAAACTGTATGCATGAGATCACAGATACATGTACGTCATCTCATGTCTCTTTTCGTTTTTGGGGCCGGCTGCCTGTAAGTCATTTTGGCACAGTGAAAACTCTCTTTACGGACATCTCCACGCCACTTACATGACCCAGAAACCACAATCCTTATATTCTCTACCTCTATTGAGTGCTTTAGCGTGACGTTAGGGCAGCCATAGCAATGAAAGGGGGCCGTGTTGATGTACCAAAACAATCCTGTGGGAGTTGAACTCTTTTCTTTCATAAACGTTTTTTTTTTGTTTCAATAAATTTGCATGGCTGCCGGCCACGCGAGTGAAAACGCTCTAATTTACGGTCGCCTTGACAACTGTTGTTAAACGTGTTTGACTGTACAACTAGTCTGTACAACTTATCTGTACCAATTTCTGCACTTAGACAAAACAATCAAAATATATTTATTATTGTCACGTCACTAGTGCAAGAAGTGAAAGTCGTTACATCCTTACCTCAGACAACGAAAGTTGCTCTAACACCGGCACAGTGTCCATTGGCTCCTCCTTACCACTTTGATCAGTTTCCATTTTCTCCTGACCTTCGTCCTCGTCATGCAATTCCCCATCCTCCAGAACCAGCCCCACGTGTGAATCGGAAGTGTTCATATGTAGCTGTCCATCCACCCACGCGAGTTCCGCGTCACGCGCGCGAGAAAACTGTAACGAACTAACTAGTGCGTCACGCAACTTGACCTACCAAGTAAAAAGTGAGAAAGTTTAACACGATCGTCACCTCTCGAATAGGATGTACATAGCAGAAGGTTAACTCTATGAAGGATGGGGCAAAAACTGAAAATTGTACGAACACAGTTAGGTAGAAAGAAGAGAACCATCACGTCCCACTTTAGTCTTAATTGTCGGTTGGATCCAGATATCAGTACAAGCTCAGGCTGAGTGGTTAACTCCTTTACGTTGAATAGTCGCAATAAGAATTTCTCCTGTACAGACTTAAAAGAGTATTACAAAGCATAATAAACAGTTGAAAATAGAAGTGATGCTCAAAATCTTTCATATGAATGGTCACAACCTAGGGTTTCATCCACATTGTACAACACAATTTAAACGCTTTCATCTTCAAGGTCTATTGGTTCAAAAGGTAGAACCATTTTGCATAGCATGAATAAACAGCACCACATGGACTTTAATGCTCAACACATGCACCTTTTATTTAAATGGTCACACTAAAAATAGTACCACGCGAAAGTACTCCTACACTACTGCAAATGACTTCTTCCTTCGCAAAGACATCACTTGCCATGAAAGTTCAATTTTACTCCAAGCAATTTGAACTGAATGAGAACACTATTGCAACTATGGCAACTTTCATTAACAGTGAAACCCCGTCTTCAGACGTTTTCTCAAGTTATTTCGAGATCAACACGGCCACAATTTTGTTGCCTCAAGGAGATTTTATTAGCAGTTCTACTACATTTTAAATTGCTAATATTTACGCTTCTTTTTTTAAAATAATTTTTTGAGCTCGCAAAACAACAACCACAGACAACGACACCAGTGTGTTCTTTCTTTGTGTCTCACCTGGTAAATGTATCTTTCTCCAGTGGAGTCGACAGTGTCGCCACATCGTGGAGTAAACACCTGATTCACTTGAATGCTGCTGGTCTGCCTGCAGTACTCAGCCAAGTGTTGTGTGGCTTCCGCTTCACCGTGCACAAGAATCTGGACAAGGAATCAGACACGATTAAATACGGTCACGCATGCACAGTTCATAACGATAAACATGGTAGCCTGATTAGCTACAACTTACAACCATTTCGATAGTTCCCAGGATTCTCATTTAACCTTCACTGTGAGCAAATCAATTTTCAATAGACTTCCAAAATTTCAAAGTGATTGGCTGAGAGCAGGCAAATTTATCATTAACTTTTAATTTGTATTCAGGGCAAAATAATGCCCGTGCATATAATAAATGAGTAACCGCATGGAAGCTCGAGCAAATAAGCATTTACATTACTCGTGATATTTGAAAATTCTTCAAGTCACACTCCTCTAAAGGCTTGCGTAATTGTGAGAGAATTTTGAAATACCATTCGTAGTCAAATGCACTCACAGTCATACAATTACTTGTCAAAGGCCAATCTCTCTGTGAGACGCCCCTGCAGGGAATCCTGGTGGTTGCATCTCAGCAGGCATGTCTCATGGAGGGAATTTGCCATTGTAAAGGTATGTCGTGGTAAAATCTGTTGGGGGTGGGAAGGGTGGGGAGGCGGGTTTATCTTCAGACATAAACGCATTGAAGAAGGAGACGAACTTACAAGATTCCTTGGATTCACAAGTGAGAGAATTCTCTTTATGGACTCTCCATCCGATCTGCCCTCAAAGTCGATATACAACAGAGAACATCTGAAAACAACAGAAACAGGTTTGTTAAGTTTAGTAACAGCGAAAATGAACGAAAAAAGAAGGAAAGAACTTTACTTGAAAGAGGAAAATATGCTCTCACTACTTCTTTTGACTGCCAAAAAGTCTGTCATTACTCTTAAAATTCGGGAAAAATGCATGAATTACAAAAACTTCTCACCACGTTCTGGCAAACAAAGCATGCATCTAACCATTCGGTCTCACCTAAGGTTGAGTTGTCTCTTCTCTACCACACACTTCGTTGGTACCTTCGCCAGTTCTCCTTAAAAAATAAAAATCACATCAACGGCTTGTTAGATAGTATGTTAATTGGAGTGGTCTCTATATATTTCTTACCAAGCAGGCCGCAAAAAAATCGCAACAATTCGACTTTCTAAACAAGAACATGATCACGCCTAAAAACAATTTGTTGACCGTTCACTGACTCAATCCTTGATTCACAATTCTCTAACTTTTGCTAAGAACAGAAAAGCAGAAATGACTGAACAAAGTGTCATAAGTAGAGCAAGTCATGCAACACCTGTTGTTGAACCAAATTTACTTTTCCTGCATGATGTGCTTTTCTTTAAGCTAGTAATGCGCAACAAGAAAGAAAAGAAAATTATGTTGAAACCAGATGATGTATGTCTCGTTGCACTTATGGCATTCACCTACAGCATATCCCGAACAAAGAACTCAATCACGTTATAATGTCGTTTGAAATGCTACTCACCCTGCCCAGCGAGAGCTTCAGTATCGACAGTTTCTTTTTTATTTTGCTCCTGTTGAAAGATAAGTTGAAAGTAACATAGAGCTGCATTGATCTCTATATGAGCAACGGGATACATGTAGGGCTAATGAAGGGCGAGGGCAGGTCGAGGGTACCTTTTGAAGTGGGTTAGGTTAGGAGAGAGGTTGGTTTAGCAGTTTGGAAGGCGTAACGTAGGGGAGCCAAGGCAATGAAAATCAAGATGGAACCAAACAAGGCAAAAAACGAACAAAAAAGAAACCAAAACAAAAAAGGACGCTTCACCACTGTCGTTTTTGTTGGAGTTTTCTTGTTAAAAACACTTCTTAACATGTACATGTAGGAAGGCCCAGTTTGTTTTTGAACTTTTTTAGGGTCGTGAAATACTTCACTTCACAAGCAAGGAAATGACTACCAATGGTAGGCTCGATTCTGCTGCTCTCTCAGATCCGGTCCTCAAGGGCCCTGCCCAAGAAGAGCGCGGGCTCCTTTTCCGTACAGCGGCTGGTCACCGAGCCTATACCGGTGGTCGATCTTTTCATTGTTTACCTTCATCCTGAAATGTGTACTAAAAAAGTCTAAAATTAAATGAATGAAGGAGACTAAAGTCTGAGCCAATAAAAATGATAAACATTTCTCACCACTTTGGCCTTTTCTTCTTCTGCTGCTGCTAACTCTCTAACCATAAAATCTTCGGGTCTGTTTGAATCGTAGAGTAAAATTGGAATTATGTTAGCTAATCAGCAATGAGAGAATGGGAGATTGTATTAAAAGATCCTGCTGGATTATTGAAATTCTGAATGAAAGGAACAAAACATAAACTTGCTTGATATGCAACAACTTATTTACATACTTAATAAACTCCCCGTAATCGTCCCATTTGACTTTTTCTTCATGGCATGGAAACATGGGGTAGGATCTGGCCTGTTTGAAAAAACTGCTTTTACGACCACCCTTGAAAATGAAAATAAAGAACGTGGCAGGTTAGCAAAAGACCAAGGTGAATTAATCAGATATGGGATATTGGATACTCTCGCATGGGGGACCCTATCACCTGCAGGTGCACAAGAATTGCGGAGCTGGTGGTGAGACGGGTCAGGCGGTGAGCCCTAGTTGAAGACCTATGTTCCATCACCAATAAAGAGGATTGAGAAAGTAAGTGACTTGTGGGTGCCACCCATTTAGTTTTTACATTTACCTTTTCATCAGCCATCATAAGATCATGCCTTACACCTCCTTCTAAATCTTCGTCACTGTCACTATCACTCTCCTCTGCTACAAGCCGGTGACTAAAGAAAAAAAACAACACAAATAATACAAATTTGTAAGTGGTAATTGAGTTTTCCCAGCTCAGACGCTGACATGGAGAAAGGTCCATTAAGAAGCTTGTGCTGATAGAGTCCTAGAACATCATGATCAAGATCCGATCAGATAGTTCTTTATGGAGTAAGGGTGGGGCAGACGAGAAAATACTTGGTTCTTGGTGCTCTTACAATGCCCTCCAGCATTGTGTTCTATCTATATGCCCTGACCTCAAGCCATATACTTAATGCTCTGGTACTCCCCCCCAAACAATTACATAAATTATATCATCTACAAGTTAACCCTAAAATATATTGGCTTGCCACTATACATGTATCTTCTGAGTGCAACAACAGGGTTCGTACTCTTTGAAGCTTTTAAAATTCCATGACTTTCCATGACCTTTCCAAGTTTTCCATGACCTAAGTTAAGCAGTTGTTCTCACAGTAGTATCAAAACAACCATTTATTTTACGTATTTACCGGCATAATAATGCATAATTGTGTCTATTTCTCTCAAAATTAAAAGCTGTTGTCAATTTTTTGTCTTTTTGCCTTCTCATTTTCCCAAAACATATTACTTTTCCATGACTTTCCACGACCTTCATTTAAATTCCATGACTTTCCAGGCCTGGAAATTGAAATAACAAATTCCATGACTTTCCAGGTTTTCCATGACCCATACAAACCCTGAACAATAGGGAGTTTTAGCAATGACAACAGCGACGCCAAGGACGGCACCTTTATTTATATTTTACCTTCGAATGTCTCAACTGTGTAGATCTGTTGTTTTTTTTATTACAGTTTAATGACAATAAACAACAAGTCATAATGTTCAGTACACCTATCGGTCTAAAAACTTGCTCAGGCTACATGTAAATATGCAATGACAGCGTTCAATTCCAAAGGAAGATACAAAAATTAGCCATTGCGGTATGCATTCTCCAAAATACGTAGAACTTGATCATTTCATATTTTTGCAGAAGACTGCTAAGAAATGTACCAAGATTCCAAAAAGCATGTGCAGAACTATTGTTCTACTCATTCAACCTTTTGTTTGGTGACGTTCTCATTGGCGTCGCCGTCGGATTCGCTAAAACTCCCTAATACCATAAGATGATGGGTCCATGAACTGCATACTTTTGTAAATGAAGTTAGATATGAAGACATTATTAATAGGTTAATTTTGAGTGCTCTGCAGCTACAGTGTAAGGAGAAATTTGTGACAGTACAAATTAGTAGTTAACTTCAAGATAGCAGGAAAAGTAGTAAGACAAGTATGACAGAGATAAGACTGTGAATATACCTTCTGTCTGTTGCATCAGCCACTGGTCGAGTTTGCTCCTTTTCTTTCTCTTTTTCTAGATATCTCTCAAGCTCCTCTCCTTCCAGCCTAACCCTTGATTTCACCTGAAATTAATGTATACATTGTTTCATGTATATTTGCATGCATAATTTTTTATCCTATGGTTATAACGCAATGAAAGGTGAATGAAAAATGCATGTACATGTAACAGAGTTCCAGAAGGAGCTGATAACAAAAGAATTGAACCTAATTAACCTTTTGCTTGTTTGTTAGCTTAATATTCATGTTGACCGAGCAGGAGGTCTGTATGACAGAATCTTGACTGTGGTTGTGAGTACAGACTGAACGCAGTGAGCTCTGTACACATTACCAAGGTCAAGATTCTCACATACAGACCAACTAAGCTCAGTTAATAAGATGTTCATTATATGGCAAACAAGAAAAATTTAATTTGGTCAATGTAACTGTTTGTACATTTGGCTTCCGAACAGCAATGAGCTGAACTTAATTCCGCCAAAGTTTGCTTGTCCTCTTTATTTTTTTTCTTATGAGGCTTTTTGGCACTTTCATAACTAAATAATGTTTAAAAAAAAAAATTGCATTTTAGTTTGCAACTTTTTCACTGCAAAACATTAGTGGTCTAGATGCTGGTTTAGATGGGAAAATCTACACCACTTTCAATATCGATTTCAGCCAATCAAAGTCGTGAATTTGGTAATTCCCAGTCCTTGTGAGACACAGCCATATAATAAAACAATAAATTGGGATGATATCCACCCTCAGTCTTAAAATGGACCATGTTGCATTGTGGTATGCTGGCCTCTTGGTTAGCGCACTAGACTTTGAATCAAGCAATCTAGTTACAAGCCCTGTGCGAGTTCATTGTGCTGTTTTTAAGGTAAGACACGTGACTCTTGCAATGCATGCCTCTCTCAATCAGGGGTCGAAATGTTCCAGATTGTTTACCTGTGTCTAGTGACAGGCAGAATGTATTTTTACCTGTCTCCACCAACATCCAACTTGAACAATATTATTTTATTTTCCCTTTTTGAAGCTCAACTGGGGTACAATCATTAATAATAAACTGATAGAAAGCAATGACTTATGGGTCAGAAAACGATCCATATTGCGAACTTGTGCTTGATCGGCAAAGAAATGCAGGAGCGAGACCCATTTGTTGTCTTTGTCATGTGCACTACAAATATTGCATCATCTTGCTTTTATTCAATATTGAGTGAAGTCTGGTAAATACTGTGCGAGAGCTGCACAAGTGAGAACGACTTCGGGTGGAAAAACGGATAAAAATATTATTCAAATCAATAAATTCTGTATTACTAAGGTTTTCTTACCTGTCGCCAGTGACAGGCATCAATATGTTTTACCTGTCACTTCCTAAAATTACCTGAAATCGACAGGTAGACAGGCAACATTTCGACCCCTGCTCAATGCAGGTGTACAAATGGGTACCAGCTAATTTGATGATGGGGTAGCCTGGTGATGGACAGCATCTCCTCAGGGGCAGGGGAGTAGAAAATATATATGTTTTATTGGATATTGGCCAAGTTATTTTTTTTTGGTGATTATGGACTGAGACGGAGTAAGGTCCATTAATACGTGGAAAAAGAACAAGGCCAATATCCGGCCATCTTGACCAAACAAGCTTGGTCAATAAAGTATTTATTATATGGAAAAAAAAACCACTATTTTCTTGCAGGGCACAGCGGGTAATCCCGAGCAGGCAAGATACATGTAGCTCCATCTTGCCCGCTCGGTTAGCCAATTACAGCGTAGGATTTGGTTAATCTTGACTGCTCGTGA
The DNA here is from genome assembly GCA_964020085.1 of Micromussa lordhowensis. Lineage (NCBI taxonomy): Eukaryota > Metazoa > Cnidaria > Anthozoa > Scleractinia > Lobophylliidae > Micromussa > Micromussa lordhowensis. The sequence goes on along the minus strand of CAXHUQ010000094.1, from coordinate 5,738 downwards.
AGCTAGCCATATAATAAAACATCATGCTTTATGCTACCGAAACTGAAGACGCACGTGTAAATGTTGAAATAATGGACCACTAGACTCGAACACAGACATACCTTCACCTATACTACACTGTACACATACATGTACTGTCAATACCTTGGGTCCATGGAGCAGTTTTCACTGAACAAATTGTGACCCATTGTTATTCAATCAGAAGTAAAAATGACTAGGTCACGTTTTCCTGTGCTTTGCATAAGCTACAATGGACATGTACATGCATTTGCTTAGAGTTTTGTTTGGTTTACAGGAATGTCTGCATCCTTTGTGATCATCCTGATTGATTCCCTTGGTTTACAACACTCAATAGAAAACCCTTCTCTTAGCATGGCCCTTGCCAGTTACAGTTAAAAAAAAAGGAAAATGCATACACTGTATCAGGTTCTTATTAAACAAGTGAAAGAGCCACACTTGAGAAATATCTTCGACCTTGAGCTGAAATTCTTCCAGCGTGACCCTGCACATATAATGCTTTATCAATGCAGTTGTACATGTACTTGAGAAAATGCAATGCCCTCCCACACACATACCTCTATGTCTATCGTCTTTTGCTGTAAGTTGTCAATCAAAGTGCGAGCCAGTGCTCCAGGCGAGGGGCGGCAGGTGAACACTACTGTATTTTTTGGATCCTCTGCCCATTTGACAAAAAGTTCCCGTGAAAAGCCGCAAGTCAAATCTGCAACTGATGCTAGGACAACTTTAGGTTCAGGGACCCTGGCAAGGTCTGCCAAGCTGTGACACAAAGAACAGTGCCTGCAAAAAGAACAAGTGATCAGTCAACAAAAGAACCAGTGATCAGCTGTGTGCAACTTACAGTGCGACCACTCAAACTACATGTACTGTAGGCCACCTAGAAGAAAACTAACCAATCAAAACATAAACTATATGTAAGAACAATGGACTGATAGCCTTCCCTGTTGTGGGTAACCTAATAAAAATTAGTTTTGCATCCTCAAACCTAAACTGATAAGGATTCATCCTGCCAACTTCAAATGACTTCATAACTTTGTCACTCATCCATTCCACCTGAAGAGAAGAGGAAAAATGAAAACCTTTCATACATGTAAGCAATACTTTACTACAGCTGTAAACACGTTATCTTAAAACAGCTACTCAGTGGTAAGGCAACCTTACAATCCCAAGTAAACAAGTCTGGGTCAGGCCAGTGGCCCTAAGAGTTGGAGGGTACCCCAGTTTTTGTTGCATTGCACGAAGTAACTTACAGTATTTCTACTCTCCCCTGGATGGAATGCTAGTCCATCACATTGTTACCCCCCCTCCAGTACTAAATTTGCCAGAACCCATACTGTACACTTGGGTGGAAAGTGGCACTGTAAGAGCAAAGACTAGTGTGCATGAGTTCTGGCAAGGTATTAGGCAACCCCCATTCACAGGGTTTACTTGCAAAGGACTAACATCTCATCTTGGGGTGGACTAGCAATTTGTCTAGCTCCTTTCATGTTATAGAAAACAGGTTAACATATACCAATACAAGTATTGTGTATGTACTGCACCTGGTCGAAATTTATGTGCCTTCAAAACTTACCTGTGACTTAGCAAATTCCACCACATTGTAGCTGACGTTGTTAAGCATTGCAAGAGAGTACGCTGATAACCCTGAATCAGGGTTGCGCCACAACTGATCCTGTATTGTGGTCAAGCAAGTAAAACATCAGTCCAAACTTAGATGAAGATGGTATAAGTTCCCTAGCGAGCATGGATTTTCAAGAGTGACAGTCACAGTTCAGACACTACTGACAACAATCGTCATACTTTAGAGGCACAACAAAGATAAACCATCTTGCAAAAATGCTTTGAACTACTTAACATACATGTAATGAATTATCTTGCAGAAAAGTATGCCAGAAAATTTAACGGTACACATTTTTATGCCTTACCAAGAGTTGAGATAACTCAAGAACTCTTCCAGCAGTATCCACGACAATCAGCACATTGCCATCCCTTCTAGCTGTTTGCAACATCTCATCTAAGCAAATACCAAGTAGCAAAAAAAACCCATGTAACTTTGGGTACACAGCTTGTTCTTGGAAACTGTGTAAATTGTTTACATTGAAGCTAAGGTGAGCAATGTTTTCTACTGTACATAGCTCAAGGGATTCAGGAAGATGAAGATGTAACAAATTACAGGTAACAGACATCAGCTTATTTTTCAAGTTGTCTTTAGAAGATACATGTATCACCTTTAATTATTGATTGCTTGTGAAGTCATTTCTGATAGCCTGAGGTGATTGCATTGGCTAGTGAATTGTATCAGGTAAGCGATGTTTTTTTTTTAGTTCAGAAAATTGAATTTACACCTAAATTTAAACCTAGACTAGTGAAAACGACTGTCAGGTACATCCCAGGCACCTTTGTGCTTAAAGTTATGTTATCTTCCTTTTTTCACAATTTACTTGTATGATTATTATTCATTTCTTGGTATATCAGCATACTTTATTGCTACATGTAGAGGCCTAATCCACCTGAGGATAAATAACGTTTTGTATGTATGTACAGGTACGTACATGTACATGTATTTACCTACTCATCTACCTTTTGATAGACGTCTCTCTGGAACAGGCATGATGTACATGTTAACCAGTTGAACTTAAAACTACTTAAGCAGTGCTTGAAATCAAAAACATCACAAACATCTTTCAATGACAGACAACAAGACCTCTAAATTTGGTTGTCCTAATCAATCCTGGTTGTTCATTAAAAACAACATGTACCATTGTCTGCTACATGCAAGTGTTTCACATGCAGCAAAGTATAAATCATGTGTTTCAAGAAGAAGAAAAAGGGATTCAATTCTCAATGTAAAAACTAACACCACTGGCTTCTTAAAAGAATTTATTGTTGAACTACAAGTAGAAGTACATGTATTAAATAAAATATTGTCAAAGAAATAGAGGAAAGTTGCTTTTTTTTAGAAAACTTAGCAATGAAACAAAATAATTTCCTGTTGTTCTTTTTTCTTGGAAGTAAATTGTATTAATCGTTATTATTCAAAGCTTACTAATACGGCACAATTCTAATAATATAAGCTACACAACGAAAAGCTCAGTTTCTGCTTAGGGCAGAAAACAGCTACAGTACTGTACAATATAATAAACATTTGAAAACTTGATAGCAACATCCACAATCAGCTGGCTTAGTCACGTACATGATATTCTTGCATACATGTAGCTAGAATTTCTTGTTGTAAAATAGCTACTCTTCATCTGCATGAATATAGATGTATCAATGAGTTGAATTTATCTAACAATGACAGCCCAACACTGTTGTCATTTGACAAATCCACTTCACTGAGACGCCTGTTTCAAAATCTCAACCCAACAATGATGTAATTGTAACAAACAGCTTAAAACTTGATAGCAAAGTCTACAACAAGCTGGCTTAGTGCCATAGCTGATGTTCTTACAGAAGCAGAATGTCTCATTGCAAATTCGTGCGCATGGATCTATGTATCAATCACATACATGATATTCTTACATACATGAAACTACAATGTCCTGTTGTAAAATAGCTACTCTTCATCTCCATGAATATAGATGTATCAATGAGTTGAATTTGTCTAACAATGACAACCCAAAAATGCAGTCATTTGACAAATCCACTTCACTGAGACACCTTTTAATTGCAACACAACAATAATAGAATCGATAGAAAGCCTCAGAGAAAAAAAACAAGCAATATTTTACTTTATTTTATATGACTACATTACAATAATTGTTAAATGGTACAACACATTACTGGGTACTGACACTTCTTACATTAGTACTCTACTCTAACAATATGTACACTACACTGTACTTACAATGAGGTACTTACACAAAATAAATACAACTAATTACATTACTTACAATACAATGGCATACTTACGATATGCTACTTACATCTGTACTTACTGTACATATTAAAACTTACATGAAATGAAATATACAAAAAATTATATTACTTATAATACGATCATGTACTTACGATATGCTACTTACATCATACTTACTGTACATGTACATATTAAAACTTACATGTACATGAAATGAAATATAAAAATAATTACATTTCTTACAATACGAAGGTGAACTTATGATATACTACTTACATCATACTTACTGTACTTATTAAAACATATTTATTTGTATACTCTACACACCAGCAGCTTTAGACAAGCAAAATACAAGAAACAAAGTGAGTAAATCAATACATGAAAATAAATCATTTGAGTCCCAGCTGGATTGATTGCTAACAAGTGAAGGAGTGAACTCATTAGTCACTGAGCAAAAATTTGTGCCATCAATGATCGTTTGTGTGTGAAATGCTGCCCACGTAGCTTTTTTAACCTGCTGAATTTAGTTTCATTGAGCAAAATTGTACAGATGATTTGCATTTTAGGTTAATTACATGTGTATTTGACAAGTGTGAAAGTTTTGTTTGTCTTCTCATTTCCATCTCTGCAGAATGTTGCTTACATTAAAAAACCCAAAGTGATTGTCATATTAACTTTTGGAAGCTATTGGTCATCATGAACAACTGAGCTGTCAGTGGGTGTTGTTTCTGATTAATTTGGAGCCCTGGGTTGTCTGTTGATTTCTCTTTGGGCAACCAGACACTTAATTTCACTACAAAAGGTTCTCCTGTGAAGTTTTTGATCATCTCAGACAGATGTCCACTACAATTGTAATCTCAAGCACTGCTTAAGGTGAAGGTTTCTCCTGTAAGTGCAACTTACTCATGAGCTGGGTGTCTCTTTCTCTTCTTCTGGCTTGCACATTAAGTGCATTAAAGCTGTCTGTTATAAGTAAAGAGGGTCTACTAAGAGTTTCTAAAACTGCTCCATTCAGATGCCTAGCAAACAATAACGACAAAAATAAGTTGGTTGTTCAGTGCAATACAATCTAAGTATAATGGAATTGGAGATGTCAAATGTCTGGGTACATGTACATGTATTCAAACAACACCTTGTTGAGCATTGCAACCTTACTAGTTTATCAAATTGAGATTTGGACCTTGAATGCAACATCCCAAATTGTTATATTATTTATGAAGAAAGGACTTCATGTATACCACAGATGCTGACATAAAAAAAACCCTGATATCTGGAAGATCACCAACTTAACTTTCTCAAAAAGGGAGCCTGAAAAGTAATGATCTTCCAAAGTAGATGAACACCACAGAAGTACCTAAATAAATAAACCAAAACTAGACAAGAAAAGCAATGATGGAGGACGATTGAGACAAAATTTAATTGTGAAGACAAACAAACAAACAAGCACAAACAGCATGGTTAAACTCCTCACTAACTGCAAGTGCATTGATTTGATATGAGTTTCTGCTACCTTTCTTTCTTGTGATTGTAATCCACAGCATAAATAATGTCCTCTTCTCCATCCTTGACAATTTTCCACATGGTTCCTCCAATCATGTGTCCAGCAGCATAAGGCGTTATTGTTAGACCATGCCCTTTTCCTTTAAATTCATGAAAGGGTGATACAAAACATTCTTATAAGGCTAGCTCCGCGACAGGCAAGATGAATCAAATCCTGCACTGTGATAGGCTACCAGAGCGGGCAAGATGGAGCCATCTTGCCCGCTCAAGACTACATGTACCTGCCTTGTCCCGCAAGAAAAATTTCCCCGAAAGCCATATAATAAATCCTTTATTGACCAAGCTTGTTCAGTCAAGATCA
>CAXHUQ010000093.1:0-18980 GCA_964020085.1 Micromussa lordhowensis | reverse complement strand
ACATGGATACACAGAGGGTAGAGAGGACTACTCTATCCTCTTTTAAAATAAATGACAAAGAAGTGAAACGTTTTTCAACAAAGTCTCAAGAGTTGGTTAATTTTCAATTCACTAAATTCTAATTACCCTCTGATGACAATCAGTAAGGTTTATACTGTTTACAATGTCAAAAATAGCTTTTAGTTAGAAACACGCACTTCCAAGTTTACAAAACATGTTTCGGATAATCAACATCCGTCGTCAGTTGCGAATACAGTTGCAGTGTCAAAAAATTACAACGAAAGTGTTAAATTGACATGGCCTCCTTAATTTTCAGTTGAAAGGACGCAGAGGTACTGTCAAGGATGGAAAAGGCATTCTCTCAGCACAAAGTTCTGCATGTTTTTGAGTCATAACTGTGCGAGTTCTTATGTGTGTTTCTACCTAAAAGTTATTTCATGTCTGTTGCCATTTGGCTTGGCCGTACGTTTTCGCAGGACAGGTGACACGTTAAAACTGCATGACAAGCTCTCCTGTCACCCAACACAAAGCAGTAAAATAATATTACTAGCGCTTACCAGTCAAGCCAACGGTTCAGAAGCGTCAGCTCTTCCTTAGTTTGAGGACGTTCGACATCGCCTTGACGCTGTAGAAGTGTTGCCTGTGTTCTTAGCTGCTTAATGACAGGATGTCCTGGTAAACGGGTGCGCTCTCCCGGTGAAGGAATTTCGCAGGATACAGAAGCGAAGAGCAGTGGTTGGATATGGTGGCAGCTGACAAATTTCGTTGGTCCTGCAAAAGGAGAGAGAGAGAGAGAGAGAGAAAAAAAGCATTACACTGTTTATCAAGATTCAGGAAGTAGCCCTGAACAGTCAGTCGAAAACAATAACTAACAAGCTTTAATGGAAGAGGACGATTATGTTGGCACATCTTTTCTAATCGATAAATTTCAAAATAAATACTCAAAATAGCTTTGTCTAATTGCGATTTCTATTTCATCCATTTATTCATTTACCTACTTATTTACCTACTTATTTATTTATTTATTTATTTATTTGCTAGACGTGCATTTGTTTCATCTCTTTACTGGTATGTAACACTAACATTTGATTTACTCTTTAAACAGTCTTACTCGCTACCCGCCTAGATTAGCCTCAGCTATTTGCGGGTTAGCGTTGTTTTTGTAAAATTTTTGTTGATTTAATAATAAACTTGAACTTGAACTTGAAACTTGAAAATAACTATCAAGTACAGCAAAGAAAAAGGCCACAGCAGCAAAGCCAAGGTCCAAGATTTGGATGAAAAATTACAGAGCTGTACCAAAAATTGCGAAAATGACCCGTCGAAAGAAAACCTTGAAGAACTGGAATGTTTACAAGCAACAAGTATTTCTTAAATTTAGAAAAATCAAATAAGAAAAAAAAGCTGTGTACGGAAAATTGTTACAGGTGACGGAACAATTACAGCTAATCCCATGTTGTGCAAATCGAAATTGTAACAATGCAATAAGATTGTTTGGATTATTTCCCTGAGTAACAATAGGTTCCGGGTCTAAGTCGATATCACCTGAAGTAAATAACTTTGCCCTTGAAGCACAATAGCTATGATTTCATTTCTTACACTTCATATTGAACAACATGTACAAGTTCATCATCAAAGACAACTGACACTTGAGCGGCCCTTTTATGTTTCGCAGTTCTTGTTTTGAAAACAAACACAATCAAGAGCAAAATACAACTTTCACCCTTTTGCACGAGTGATTCCAACTGGTTTACATATACACATATTTCTGGTTTTGAGATAAAATTTTTTCTAATGCTGATCACTGTCAGTGGTAAATAAGTTCAGAATTTTCTTCCACGGTAATCTCGATGGTAGAATTGGGCATTCCGCAAAGTTTGGAAAAGTCAATATCAATTGGTTTACCGTCGACATATTGATTTGTTTACATCTGAGCGAGTGACACATATTCTGCCCCCTAACAATTAGTCGTTTCTACGCTCCGCGTATCCACGACTAAAAAAAAATATTTTTGTTCAGTAAACATGCCTTAAACTGTTACAAGCTCAATTTTGTGGTCAAAAAAATGCAGGGCTCGACTCGTACACCGGGAAGTACGGTTTTAACAAGAATAACAATAGTTGTAAATATCACTTTTTAGAAGTGAAATTTTGACCTCACGTACTTGCAGGAAAACAAATTCTGCAGTCAATAAGATGAATTCACGCATCAGATACTGTAATCGATATACCCTGAAACACGACTGTGTCTGGCGTGCAAATTTCAGGCTGAAACGTTCGTTGAACTTTACAGTATGAACTGATTCCACAAATTTTTATAACGGAAACTGTGGTAGTTTCCGTTCAGAAAACACAATCTTTCTGAAGACTTTAGTCTCCTTTGAGCAGATGTTTACAAATGGATTTCAAAACTAGAAACATAAATGACACGTCACAACATGGCCGCTCAATTTCGGCCCAGTTCCCACGCAAACGTCAAAAAATTCATTACACGTCACCTTGAGAAAATCCAGATAAGATTCCAACAGAGACTGACGTAGGAAGACGTCGGGTTGCAGTATCACACCAGGGCGAGACCTCAAGAATCCAAGAAAGCCTAAGGGCATGAAAAGGGAAAATCAATTCGTTTGCACATCGTAAAATCGTTAAATTATTGAACAACACTGTGCGAGCGAAATAACTCAGACAATAAACTCACATAATATTCTTTCCTGGGTTTTCTGGTATGTCGATGTTGCCAAAGGTCTTGCTTGTCTTTCCAGCTGGACTGGACGAGTGAAGAAGGTTTTCAGTTCGCGCAGAAATGTCTGCATTTCCAGCGGCAATTGTCCAATGTCCAATGCATATGACTGTTTGCGAAGTTTGAATTCGGTCATGGGTACGACGCAGTTGCTTTCTTCTTCTGTTGATTCTTCTGGTTTTTCTTCTGTTGATTCTTCTGGATTTTCTGGTGATTCTTCTGGTTTTTCTGGTGATTCTTCTGCTGTCGTTTCTTCTGTGCACGTGGTTGCTCCTTCTTCGATCAGATCGTCGCAATCAACGTCTGTTTCTGTCTGCAACATGAAATTGCTCGTGCGTGGCCTCTTAGAAGGCGTTTGGAGCTGAATATCGGATTCATCTGAGCTCGACTCGTCTGAAGAAGTCAGCCGGTAGGAAACGATGGACTGCATGGCGCCGAGGGAAGAGGTGAAAAAGATCGAAGTTCACAGAGTTTTTCGTGGTCATTCGGTCAAAACAGAGATCCATTGACGAAATGGCTGACGGGAATTTTTTCATTCTCGTTCCCATATCCCTTTTTGAGGCCTCTAACCCAGGAGAGCTGGAAACTAGCAAAGGATCCAGCTCTTGTGGAGTGGGAAGAATTCAATTGTCAGCTCTCAGGCAATAATTCTAGCTTTTTTTTTGACCGAAACGTCGCTTTCTGTTATGTAAGGCGGGTATTTTAAGCTTTCGAGTGCAAATATTTTGAAGCCAATATTGTCCACTTTTCATGCATTTCTCACTTTACCAAACAAAGCTTTAAAGCGCGAAAAAGGTACCCTTTTTTCAGGTTGAAGCGATCTCTTTAAAAGCGCGGAAAAGGTACCTTATTCTGCGGTTAAAAATCTTTTTTTTTTCTTAAAAGGTACCTTTTTTAACTTTTCAACTAATCGACTCGCATTAACAAATAAGGTAACAATTTTGCATTTGTTCTATGAGAAATAAATGCAGAAAGTTTATTTTTCTGCTCTTTTCAATTAGCAGAGTTGATCTTTTTGTAAAAAAAGCAGAATTGCCGGAATCATTCTATGACTGACCGCTGCGTATTTTGTTAGTCCACAAGGGAAGTCATAGTGGACTCACAAAAAAAATTCTAATTAACTCTGGTTTCGTTCGATTTTTCTGAAATTTTAACACAATAAAGATGGATTGCTAAGAAACATATTTAGTCTTTGCCGATGTATAGTAGCTATTAACTCTAAAGAGATATATCGCTTCGAAGTCGGTGATTTGAAGTCGTTGGATTCGAACGAAGAGAATACTAAATACGCTAAAAAGGTGTTGAGTGAGGGCTATGGACTCAGTGAAAGGTTCCAGCAATTCTACTTTTCTAGAAAAAGATCAACTCTTCCACTTGAAAAGAGCAGAAAATTTAACTTTCCGCATTAATTTTTAGCGATCTCTTTAAAAGCGCGGAAAAGGTACCTTATTCTGCGGTTAAAAACGTTCCTGGATGAAAAGCGGACAATATTGACGCTAAAATATTTTCATCCGAAAGCTTAAAATGCCCGCTTTTTTTTTCTTACCTTCGTACAGGTGACTAACAAGAAAACGTACAACAGAAGGTCCTAATACTGAAATGTTGAACAGCGATATTTAAACAAGTGCTCAGTTATAAGGTAAAGTTTCGCACTTGTGAAATGATGGTACACGTTCTGTCTGTGTGTCCTGTCCTTTGGATTGTTACTAGAAATCGCTCTGAATTCTTCTAAAGTATATAACTATGCGTTATATGACCGGTTTACAAAATTCAATTGGTAATTGTATCATAGAAAAAACGCGCTTCGAATAGTCATGTTTTGCTTATCATGGAATACGTCTAAGTGTCCTACTTTGAAACACGCGAGTAACTTTCCTTGTGAAATATTTAACTTAAGCACTTCATATTAGGCAGGCGATAACGATGAACAGTTCTAAACAAGTACTGGGAATTTTGTTGTCAAACTTTAAAAAATGAGGAAGATAGAGCATTCTGAAAATGTCTTATGAAAACTTGACGATATTTAGGGCATGCGCAGTACTTTATCAAAGACAGTGACAACTTCTGCGTATATTGAATAGGTAAATATCATGCACAGTTTTTCTGTTTCAAAGCATTTGTCAATTGCTCTACGATTTTCAAAGTTACGACTATCGTAAAATAAGAAGAAATGTATGAAAAAATTCGGTACATGCGCAGTAACGACAAATTCAACGTACGCGCCTCAAATTGTGCACACTGTAAACTTAGACAGAAACAAACAACTTGTGTAAATTTTGTAGTAAAACGTTAAAAACACATGAAAAGGCAGTATTTTGAAATTTTAAGACAATGTATTGGAAAATTACGATGTTTAGAGCATGCGCAGTAACTACCAATTGAACGTACGAACATGAAATTGTGCACACTGTAAACTTAGACACAGGCAAACAACTTGTATAAATTTTGTGGTTAAAAAGTAAAAACACACGAAAATATAATACTTTGAAATTTGAAGAGAATGTATGGGGAAATGTTTATTGAAAAATGCAGCACATGCGCAGTAATGACCAATTGAACGTACGAAAATGACATTATACACACTGTAAACTTCGACACAGACAAACAACTTGTATAAATTTTGTGGCTAAAAGGTAAAAAGACACGGAAATATAATACTTTGAAATTTTAAGACAATCGATGGGAAAGTGTTTGCGCGGGAACTGTTGTGTGCACATTCCACGTTCCGTTCTTATAGGATTTAAAATGCTTACAAGGGGGAACAAACTCTTAATTGTGCAAGGAATAAGTCTTACCCGTCCAAGGAGCGAATTTTCTGATTCAGAAGTGCAGCTTATGCGAAATAAATTGAAATCGAGTTCGGCAATTTCAAGTGTTCGCCGCGCGCGTGAATTTTGTAAAATGAGCATAGTTAACTCGAAGTGTAATATTTCCTCTAAAAAGCAGGTATACAACTATATTCTTCCGTATAAGCAAACCCTACAGAATCTAGTACACTGAAAATCTGAATTCTCTTTTCAAGTATACACTATAACTGTGTACTGAAATGTTGAACAGCCATATTTAAACAAGTGCTCAGTTATAAGGTGAAGTTTCGCACTTGTGAAATGATGGTACACGTTCTGTCTGTGTGTCCTGTCCTTTGGATTGTTACTAGAAATCGCTCTGAATTCTTCTAAAGTATATAACTATGCGTTATATGACCGGTTTACAAAATTCAATTGGTAATTGTATCATAGAAAAAACGCGCTTCGAATAGTCATGTTTTGCTTATCATGGAATACGGCTAAGTGTCCTACTTTGAAACACGCGAGTAACTTTCCTTGTGAAATATTTAACTTAAGCACTTCATATTAGGCAGGCGATAACGATGAACAGTTCTAAACAAGTACTGGGAATTTTGTTGTCAAACTTTAAAAAATGAGGAAACGCGGAAGCGCGGAAACGCGGAAACGCGGAAGCTCATAGACATAAATTCTCACCGGAGTGTACATTTTCGAAATCCGAGTAGATACATATACAGTCATACCTCTATCACACGTACACCGAAAGGACAGAGCGAGGTGTCCCTATTTGAGAGGTTTCTATTTTGCAGGTCATTATTATAATCACATCTCTTAAACGAAAATGGTGATCTATCATTTCAATTTTATTTTCCGAAACAGTGCTTGGTAGAGAACATTCAGGTAAATTTTCAAAAAAACTCATCGCTAAATTTTATTTCTCAGGAATCACCTTAAATGGCGCCGAGTGGATCCCTTAGGCAAAAGTTTTGACTAATTAACTCTGGTTTCGTTCGATTTTTCTGAAATTTTAACACAATAAAGATGGATTGCTAAGAAACATATTTAGTCTTTGCCGATGTATAGTAGCTATTAACTCTAAAGAGATATATCGCTTCGAAGTCGGTGATTTGAAGTCGTTGGATTCGAACGAAGAGAATACTAAATACGCTAAAAAGGTGTTGAGTGAGGGCTATGGACTCAGTGAAAGGTTCCAGCAATTCTACTTTTCTAGAAAAAGATCAACTCTTCCACTTGAAAAGAGCAGAAAATTTAACTTTCCGCATTAATTTTTAGCGATCTCTTTTAAGACAATCGATGGGAAAGTGTTTGCGCGGGAACTGTTGTGTGCACATTCCACGTTCCGTTCTTATAGGATTTAAAATGCTTACAAGGGGGAACAAACTCTTAATTGTGCAAGGAATAAGTCTTACCCGTCCAAGGAGCGAATTTTCTGATTCAGAAGTGCAGCTTATGCGAAATAAATTGAAATCGAGTTCGGCAATTTCAAGTGTACGGCGCGCGCGTGAATTTTGTAAAATGAGCATAGTTAACTCGAAGTGTAATATTTCCTCTAAAAAGCAGGTATACAACTATATTCTTCCGTATAAGCAAACCCTAAAGAATCTAGTACACTGAAAATCTGAATTCTCTTTTCAAGTATACACTATAACTGTGTACTGAAATGTTGAACAGCGATATTTAAACAAGTACTCAGTTATAAGGTGAAGTTTCGCACTTGTGAAATGATGGTACACGTTCTGTCTGTGTGTCCTGTCCTTTGGATTGTTACTAGAAATCGCTCTGAATTCTTCTAAAGTATATAACTATGCGTTATATGACCGGTTTACAAAATTCAATTGGTAATTGTATCATAGAAAAAACGCGCTTCGAATAGTCATGTTTTGCTTATCATGGAATACGGCTAAGTGTCCTACTTTGAAACACGCGAGTAACTTTCCTTGTGAAATATTTAACTTAAGCACTTCATATTAGGCAGGCGATAACGATGAACAGTTCTAAACAAGTACTGGGAATTTTGTTGTCAAACTTTAAAAAATGAGGAAACGCGGAAGCGCGGAAACGCGGAAGCTCATAGACATAAATTCTCACCGGAGTGTACATTTTCGAAATCCGAGTAGATACATATACAGTCATACCTCTATCACACGTACACCGAAAGGACAGAGCGAGGTGTCCCTATTTGAGAGGTTTCTATTTTGCAGGTCATTATTATAATCACATCTCTTAAACGAAAATGGTGATCTATCATTTTAATTTTATTTTCCGAAACAGTGCTTGGTAGAGAACATTCAGGTAAATTTTCAAAAAAAATCATCGCTAAATTTTATTTCTCAGGAATCACCTTAAATGGCGCCGAGTGGATCCCTTAGGCAAAAGTTTTGACTAGATGATGGGATGCAAAAGAGAGAAAACACTTATTTGCGCTAATATTCAAGTCATTACTGCACTTTTCAATAACATGCGGACTCTAAAACATTTTTAGAGCATGGCATAATGGCTCATAGCCCATGATCGCTAAGCCAATGAAAACTCTTGAATATTAAATTATTTGCAGATAAAAAATACTAAAAAGGCAAACTGTCAGAATCAAACAAGACTCTTCAGGGGATTTAATGACAATAATATTCATAACCATGCTTTATATACTATAAAATTTACATAATTACCATTTGAAATGTCTAAATGGCAAGGTTTGGGCTAGAGGCTTAAGATAAAATTCGGTAAATGCTGAAAGGTTTTCAATGGCGGTGCGCAGCACGATGTAATGAGCCGAAGGGGATTCCCCTGGATGGGTTTTGATGGTTCCAAAAGCCTTGTCAGGCTTGGCATTGCCATTGACAACCCAATTAGCAATTTCTTCTTATATATATAGAAATATATAAAGGTAGAATAAACAGAAGAAGATGCGAACTTTTCTCTTTGTGGTCTTTAATACATGGACGTTTCGCCCGTTCGGGCTTCTTCAGCACTTACAAAATCGATACTTGGATGTTGGTTAACCAACATCGTTTACACATCTATAGAAAAATATAAATATAAAAATATAAAAACATAATGTATATACACACATATAACTTAACTTAACTTATTATATTAAATTATTTCCAGATAAAAAATAACTGTCAGAATCAAACTAGTTTGTTATTCAGTTGGAGCTAAAGAAAATTTTAAGCCCAACAGGGTTTTATGTTCTAATATCTATAGGAGTGTGGCTAATTTTGGATACCTATTTGGCGTTCCTGGCCCTTAATCCAAGGGAAGTTGATGGGGTGTGGTTTCTTTGTACTTGTATCCATAGTATCAAGTCAGTCTGACTTGTGCTGAGTGAAGAACATGCTATATACTTAGTAGAATTAGCATAGCTTTCAGGCATTGACTATGATTTTAAGGCAGTTTAGTGTCCAATGATTGAGGCAATATTTAAATAAACAATAAACTTATTTGATTGTACCATTACTACTTGGATAACCCAGTAACTCTAGAGCTGAGACAAAAGTCCCGACTTGTGGAAGGGATGCCGCTTTCCGGTGGATGTCACAAATGATTCCCTGACAACTCAAGAACAGGATCCATCCACAAAGACCAAGTTCCGGAATCAACTTACTAACTCTTGGTTTAGATTTCCAGATCACCAGTAGGAGACCTTCTTTGTCAAGCTTCCATGCCACACCCTGTCAAAACAAGACCTCAAAACCAGAGAGATATCACAGTTGTCAGGATTTGACTATCATTATTGTACAACGAAATTTATTTAGTTGATAAAATCCTTTCAGACATCACATCAACTATAAATAAAAGCTAACATAAAAAATATATCTATATGTACATATGCATAACTTAAATAAAAGTAGCTGTATCAAGGTAACAAGATAAATGAATGAAAATTTATAATTAATATTTATTGAGGCAATTTCTTGCAAAGGGCTTTCATGTGATATGATGTCATCAGCCTGAATTTTTCCACAGAAGGGAGGACAAGAGATTCTATTGTCAATTTCTGCTTATGCTAGATCAAGTGTGGAGTGTAGAACTTGAAGTAAGCACTGCTGAGTTACTCCATAAGACACTGGGCTTTACTGGGCCCGTTGGACATGGTTGGACCTGGTTTTCGAAACATATATAATAAGATAATGAATGATAAGATAATGAATTGAAGACTTCATCAAAGACTACACTTTCATCCCAACAAGCCTGTTAGGTGATCTCTCACTCTTCAGGGGGATTTTAGAGACAATAATATTCATAGCCATGCTTTATACACTATACAATTTACATACCGGTAATTACTGTTGCAGAGAATTTGAAATGTCTAAATATTTAAATAAACAATAAACTTATTTGATTGTACCATTACTACTTGGATAACCCAGTAACTCTAGAGCTGAGACATGCCAAAAGTCCCGACTTGCGGAAGGGATGCCGCTTTCCGGTGGAGGTCACAAATGATTCCCTGACAACTCAAGAACAGGATCCATCCACAAAGACCAAGTTCCGGAATCAACTTACCAACTCTTGGTTTACATTTCCAGATCACCAGTAGGAGACCTTCTTTGTCAAGCTTCCATACCACACCCTGTCAAAACAAGACCTCAAAACCAGAGAGATATCACAGTTGTCAGGATTTGACTATCATTATTGTACAACTAAATTTATTTAGTTGATAAAATCCTTTCAGACATCACATCAACTATAAATAAAAGCTAACATAAAAAATATATCTATATGTACATATGCATAACTTAAATAAAAGTAGCTGTATCAAGGTAACAAGATAAATGAATGAAAATTTATAATTAATATTTATTGAGGCAATTTCTTGCAAAGGGCTTTCATGTGATATGATGTCATCAGCCTGAATTTTTCCACAGAAGGGAGGACAAGAGATTCTATTGTCAATTTCTGCTTATGCTAGATCAAGTGTGGAGTGTAGAACTTGAAGTAAGCACTGCTGAGTTACTCCATAAGACACTGGGCTTTACTGGGCCCGTTGGACATGGTTGGACCTGGTTTTCGAAACATATATAATAAGATAATGAATGATAAGATAATGAATTGAAGACTTCATCGAAGACTACACTTTCATCCCAACAAGCCTGTTAGGTGATCTCTCACTCTTCAGGGGGATTTTAAAGACAATAATATTCATAGCCATGCTTTGTACACTATACAATTGACATACCGGTAATTACTGCCGCAGAGAATTTGAAATGTCTAAATATTTAAATAAACAATAAACTCATTTGATTGTACCATTACTACTTGGATAACTTAGTAACTCTAGAGCTGATACATGCAAAAACTCCCGACTTGTGGAAGGGATACCGCTTTCCGGTGGATGTCACAAATGATTCCCTGACAACTCAAGAACAGGATCCATCCACGAAGACCAAGTTCCGGAATCAACTTCCCAACTCTTGGGTTAGATTTCCAGATCACCACTAGGAGGCCTTCTTTGTCAAGCTTCCTTGCCATACTCTGTCAAAACAAGACCTCAAAACCAGAGAGATAGCACAGTTGTCAGGATTTGACTATGATTAAGACAGTTTAGTGTGCTATTATTGTACAACTACATTTATTTAGTTGATAAAATCCTTTCAGACATCACATCAACAATAAATAAAAGCTAACATAAAAAATATATCTATACGTACATATGCATAACTTACATAAAAGTAAATATATCAAGGTAGCAAGATAAATGAATGAAAATTTATAATTAATATTATAATTATAATTATATTGAGGCAATTGATTGCAAAGGGCTTTCATGTGATATGATACCATGAGCCTGAATTTTTCCAAGACCAATAATTTCTATAAGACCAAGTGTCTTATAGAGTAACTTAAGCAGTGCTTACCTGAAGTTATACACTCCAAACTTTATATAGCATAACCAGGAAATGAAACTAGAATCTCTTGGCCACCTGTGGAAATATTTAGGCTCATGTCATCATATCACAGGAAAGCCCTTTGCAAGCAATTGCATCAATAATGGCACACTAGACAGCCTTTAAATCATAGTCAATGCCTGAAAACTGTGCTATCTCTACCTAGTATATAGCATGTTCTCCACTCAGCACAAGTCAAAGCCACTTGATACTAGGCATAAGAGTACAAAGAAACCACACCCAAACACCTTCACTTGGATTACGGGACAGGAACTCCAAATAGATATCCAAAATTAGGCACACTCCTGGAGATATTAGTACATAAAACCCTGTTGGGCTTAAAATTTTAATTTGGCTTCAACTTAATAACAAACTAGTTTGATTCTGACAGTTTTGCATATTTCTGATATACAACCCCAACCTCTGTCGAGAAAAGTCAAAGTCAAATTGAAATTGAAATCCAAAAAATCGAAATGGCTTAATCAAGTCAAGCTGGTTTGATAAAGTTTACAGACGAAAATAACTTAATAGCACCATATTAACAGACCCCATTTTCAAAACTCCAGGTAGATATAGATATATGTATTATAATAAGATAATGAATTGAAGACTTCATCAAAAACTACACTTTCATCCCAACAAGCCTGTTCCGTGATCTCTCACTCTTCAGGGGGATTTTAAAGACAATAATATTCATAGCCATGCTTTATACACTATAAAATTTACATACCACTAATTACTGTTGCAGAGAATTTGAAATGTCTAAATATTTAAATAAATGATAAACTAAGACATTTCTTAACTCTGGACTTAAAAATATTCTCATTTGTTCCATCAGGTGACATCTATAACAGCCTCAAGTGAGAAATCAGTCTTATAAAGTGTCATTTGGAGTGGCTCGACTAACAAAATGGCTATCAACTTGAAGTGCCAGCTTTCAAGCTGAAACGTTGCTTTCCAGTGGACGCCACAACTGATTCCCTGACCCGGATGCATCCACAAACAACCAAGTTCAGGCCAACTCTTAGATCAGATTTCCAGATCAACTAGGTGGCCTTGTCAAGTTTCCTCGCCTTGTTACCCTGCCAAAACAATTACCCCAGTTTGTCAACTCACCAAAATAAAATCATGTTTCACAATACAGTTTCCTCCTCTGACTTGCACCGCTGAACTATGAAAGGTTCATACCTGTAGAATGCAGAATCGGCTTAATTCAGCCTGTTTGGGCAGCCTTGAACTGAAAATGAAAAATGAAAGTCAAGGTAAATCCAGTCCAACAGACCCCAAAAGACGTTCCTGGATCAAATTTTGCAGGGTGATTGTATGGTGACTGTATGGTTTGCAAGAAAATTTTTTCACTAGGCGGGCTCGAGAACAAACGTATGTATGTTGGGCAGGTGTACGTGGCAGTAGTTCACCCCCCGTTGGGGGGAGAGGGGAGGGGCGTTTGACTCCAAAGTCAATTGCTTGGGGTGTGAATTTGGTGACTGTATGGTTTTGCAAGAAAATTGGCAGCAAGTCGAGAATAGTTGTGGAGAGGGTGTTTTTTCACTAGGCGGGCTCGAGAACAAACGTATGTATGTTGGGCAGGTGTATGTGGCAGTAGTTCACCCCCCGTTGGGGGGAGAGGGGAGGGGCGTTTGACTCCAAAGTCAATTGCTTGGGGTGTGAATTTGGTGACTGTATGGTTTTGCAAGAAAATTGGCAGCAAGTCGAGAATAGTTGTGGAGAGGGTGTTTTTTCACTAGGCGGGCTCGAGAACAAACGTATGTATGTTGGGCAGGTGTACGTGGCAGTAGTTCACCCCCCGTTGGGGGGAGAGGGGAGGGGCGTTTGACTCCAAAGTCAATTGCTTGGGGTGTGAATTTGGTGACTGTATGGTTTTGCAAGAAAATTGGCAGCAAGTCGAGAATAGTTGTGGAGAGGGTGTTTTTTCACTAGGCGGGCTCGAGAACAAACGTATGTATGTTGGGCAGGTGTACGTGGCAGTAGTTCACCCCCCGTTGGGGGGAGAGGGGAGGGGCGTTTGACTCCAAAGTCAATTGCTTGGGGTGTGAATTTGGTGACTGTATGGTTTTGCAAGAAAATTGGCAGCAAGTCGAGAATAGTTGTGGAGAGGGTGTTTTTCACTAGGCGGGCTCGAGAACAAACGTATGTATGTTGGGCAGGTGTACGTGGCAGTAGTTCACCCCCCGTTGGGGGGAGAGGGGAGGGGCGTTTGACTCCAAAGTCAATTGCTTGGGGTGTGAATTTGGTGACTGTATGGTTTTGCAAGAAAATTGGCAGCAAGTCGAGAATAGTTGTGGAGAGGGTGTTTTTTCACTAGGCGGGCTCGAGAACAAACGTATGTATGTTGGGCAGGTGTACGTGGCAGTAGTTCACCCCCCGTTGGGGGGAGAGGGGAGGGGCGTTTGACTCCAAAGTCAATTGCTTGGGGTGTGAATTTGGTGACTGTATGGTTTTGCAAGAAAATTGGCAGCAAGTCGAGAATAGTTGTGGAGAGGGTGTTTTTTCACTAGGCGGGCTCGAGAACAAACGTATGTATGTTGGGCAGGTGTACGTGGCAGTAGTTCACCCCCCGTTGGGGGGAGAGGGGAGGGGCGTTTGACTCCAAAGTCAATTGCTTGGGGTGTGAATTTGGTGACTGTATGGTTTTGCAAGAAAATGGCAGCAAGTCGAGAATAGTTGTGGAGAGGGTGTTTTTTCACTAGGCGGGCTCGAGAACAAACGTATGTATGTTGGGCAGGTGTACGTGGCAGTAGTTCACCCCCCGTTGGGGGGAGAGGGGAGGGGCGTTTGACTCCAAAGTCAATTGCTTGGGGTGTGAATTTGGTGACTGTATGGTTTTGCAAGAAAATTGGCAGCAAGTCGAGAATAGTTGTGGAGAGGGTGTTTTTTCACTAGGCGGGCTCGAGAACAAACGTATGTATGTTGGGCAGGTGTACGTGGCAGTAGTTCACCCCCCGTTGGGGGGAGAGGGGAGGGGCGTTTGACTCAAAGTCAATTGCTTGGGGTGTGAATTTGGTGACTGTATGGTTTTGCAAGAAAATTGGCAGCAAGTCGAGAATAGTTGTGGAGAGGGTGTTTTTTCACTAGGCGGGCTCGAGAACAAACGTATGTATGTTGGGCAGGTGTACGTGGCAGTAGTTCACCCCCCGTTGGGGGGAGAGGGGAGGGGCGTTTGACTCCAAAGTCAATTGCTTGGGGTGTGAATTTGGTGACTGTATGGTTTTGCAAGAAAATTGGCAGCAAGTCGAGAATAGTTGTGGAGAGGGTGTTTTTTCACTAGGCGGCTCGAGAACAAACGTATGTATGTTGGGCAGGTGTACGTGGCAGTAGTTCACCCCCCGTTGGGGGGAGAGGGGAGGGGCGTTTGACTCCAAAGTCAATTGCTTGGGGTGTGAATTTGGTGACTGTATGGTTTTGCAAGAAAATTGGCAGCAAGTCGAGAATAGTTGTGGAGAGGGTGTTTTTTCACTAGGCGGGCTCGAGAACAAACGTATGTATGTTGGGCAGGTGTACGTGGCAGTAGTTCACCCCCCGTTGGGGGGAGAGGGGAGGGGCGTTTGACTCCAAAGTCAATTGCTTGGGGTGTGAATTTGGTGACTGTATGGTTTTGCAAGAAAATTGGCAGCAAGTCGAGAATAGTTGTGGAGAGGGTGTTTTTTCACAGGCGGGCTCGAGAACAAACGTATGTATGTTGGGCAGGTGTACGTGGCAGTAGTTCACCCCCCGTTGGGGGGAGAGGGGAGGGGCGTTTGACTCCAAAGTCAATTGCTTGGGGTGTGAATTTGGTGACTGTATGGTTTTGCAAGAAAATTGGCAGCAAGTCGAGAATAGTTGTGGAGAGGGTGTTTTTTCACTAGGCGGGCTCGAGAACAAACGTATGTATGTTGGGCAGGTGTACGTGGCAGTAGTTCACCCCCCGTTGGGGGGAGAGGGGAGGGGCGTTTGACTCCAAAGTCAATTGCTTGGGGTGTGAATTTGGTGACTGTATGGTTTTGCAATAATAACGAATAATGTATGGTTTTTATATTGCTACTATTGTGCTTTACCTTCCATATTTTCTATTGTGATGTATGTGTGTCCGTCCGACCTAAATTATCCTAAACAAATTGTAATGCTGCCTGCCTGCCCCTTTTAAGTTTTCAGTTATTTCAGGCAGCCAGACCCCGTTATATTATTTTATCTCTATCTATTTGAATAATTTATCTGCATGTATGTAAGTTTATGGGGTAAATAAATTGTTGTTTTTGTTGTTACGAACCCTCGACTGTATGTGCCTCGGGTTTGCATAACTGTCTCGAATTCTCCCAGCCCTCCTCGTGTTTACATGAGGCTATATAAAGACGGAAAAAGTGCTCTATTGCTTAAATCGAAAGCAAATTATTACAGGACTATTAAATCTACCTTCCGATTGTGCTATATCATGCGATCCTGCGATGCTGGCATCAGGCAGGTCGTCAAATGGCGGCCAGCTTATCCATCGACGGCCCTCACGAACTTCTCTGCGACTCAAGACATTTTCCTCGGACAGCAAAAAGGGACATTTAGCGCTTTCAGGCGACTGAAATACTAACTAGCCAGCTTCCGTGATCTACAAGAAACACGTCCGCCATTTTGCTTATCAACCTCGTTCCCAGGCAGCGCTCGGAAATATTTGCCTGGAAATTTTTCCGGCCTGGAAAAATGAAATTACCAACTTCCTGATTTTTATCACAAACTTAAATTGTGGCTTGCTACTGAAATCGATTGGCACAGATCTCAGTTTTTCAAGATTCTCTGACAAAATGATAGAATGCAAGACAGATCTCATCAAGTCACTAAACTGTTTATTGTGTCAATAAATTCTAAGAATGAAATAATACAATGCAATTACAATGCAACACACATCTTATGAGAATTGCCGACTTAATCGGACTTGAGAACCTGCATAACGAAGGCTTATCCCCGACTACCAGTAACGAGTATTATTCTCACGATATCATTCCTACGACTGATTAAACTATTCTGGGAGTACATGTAGTGACTTTCACCACTCAAAACATAAATTGTCGACGTTGGGAGAACATCGGCGTTGATCAAATTCCTTTTCACCTCTTCACACGTTGTTCCTCAGTTCCCACCATGCAATCCGAACGCTCCCTACCGGCTGACTTCGTCCGACGAGTCAAGCTCAGATGAATGAAAAATATTAGCTCGCAATAAAATTCCCTCAATAATATTGTTGCTACAACTGATCAGACTATTCTGGGAATAAAGATAAATTTACACCATAACATTACTGCCATTTTTCCTGCCGTGTATTTCGACCTTCAAATACGACGGGAATTTGCCAGTTAACCAAACTTGATTTGCACAGGTAATCACGCGGTTTCGAGTTCAATTTGGAATCAATTTCAGAAAAGCTGAAAGTGCAAATTAATTCCAAATTGAACGAGAAAAAACCCGTGAAAACACTTGCGCGAAGGATGTTTTGAACTCTCTTCTCAGTGTTTTCATGCGGAATGAGCTGAATTTCCGATGAATTCGAAAGATATATTTAATGCCAAAATTGTCAGAGAATTTGAGTCCTGATCGACAGAAAAAAGCAGTTTGACATCATTCATGATCAAGAAATCACAGCTAAAAACAGACTGGCTTCTCAGACAAAAAGCCAGTTCATAGCACATGTGAGTGACAATTATTCTAATACGTCAATGCAATTCTTCCCACCAGCTGACTTCACCAGAGCAATGCAGATCCGATGAATTCGAAAAGGTAATTTGAATGCCAAAATTGAGCCCGGGCCCCTAAAATTCCATCTCATCATTCCAGACATTTCGATTATTGTTTTCAAAAGACTAAAAACATGCAGACTCACCAGTCAATGTTGAGAGAATTTCAGTCCTGATCAACGGTCTTCCAATAAAATTCCTTCTCACTACTATGTCGACAGTGAATTTCAAGACCAAAAAAATGTTGTGAGGAACTGTCAGCTGGTAAGATAATTCTATTGAACTGCGATGAAGTTTAAAGTTAAAAGTACATGTCAGAGTCTCGTGGCTAGTCATTAATTCAAGTCATTAATTCAAGTTTCCTCAGACAACACGTCAATGCAATTTTTCCCACCAGCTGACTTCACCAGAGCAATGCAGATCCGATGAATTTCGAAAAGGTAATTTGAATGCCAAAATTGAGCCCGGGCCCCTAAAATTCCATCTCATCATTCCAGACATTTCGATTATTGTTTTCAAAAGACTAAAAACATGAGGACTCACCAGTCAATGTTGAGAGAATTTCAGTCCTGATCAACGGTCTTCCAATAAAATTCCTTCTCACTACTATGTTGACAGTGAATTTCAAGACCAAAAAATGTTGTGAGGAACTGTCAGCTGGTAAGATAATTCTATTGAACTGCGATGAAGTTTAAAGTTAAAAGTACATGTCAGAGTCTCGTGGCTAGTCATTAATTCAAGTCATTAATTCAAGTTTCCTCAGACAACACGTCAATGCAATTTTTCCCACCAGCTGACTTCACCAGAGCAATGCAGATCCGATGAATTTCGAAAAGGTAATTTGAATGCCAAAATTGAGCCCGGGCCCCAAAATTCCATCTCATCATTCCAGACATTTCGATTATTGTTTTCAAAAGACTAAAAACATGAGGACTCACCAGTCAATGTTGAGAGAATTTCAGTCCTGATCAACGGTCTTCCAATAAAATTCCTTCTCACTACTATTTCGACAAAAAAATGTTTTGAGGAACTGTCAGCTGGTAAGATAATTCTATTGAACTGCGATGAAGTTTAAAGTTAAAAGTACATGTCAGAGTCTAGTGGCTAGTCATCTGTGAGGGATTTGTGAATAGATCGCAAGCTGTTATTCAAACGATAAAGTCCCACTTTATTCCTGACAGGTGTCATTTCCACGGGTACGAGACAAGCGACATCTTCGATCCACTGTTCTCCATCTAATTCAAGTTTGAAATAGTTCTTGTAGGCTTTGTACCACAGCAGAGAAGCCTTACCATTTGCTAAGAAAGCATGGACCTGTCCAATCAAAATTTTGGGACTTCTCAGTGTGCTGTCTTCTTCAATCAGTCCTACAAATTGGCCAGCTTTATGTTGGTAGTAGCTGGTGGCTGCACATGAGAAGTGTCAGTGGCTGTGGTTTCCATCACGCCTGGATTAGAGACAACGTCCTGGGCATATTCTCTTGCTACGCGAACAGCGCATTCTTTCCTTTCGTTGGCTGTTCGTCTATCGTATGTTTTCTCAGCCTGTTTCCTGGAATGACCTAAAGCAGAAGCCAGCGAAGCTTTGAGGGCATCTGAAGCGTCACTATTGAAAAAACAAAACACACCGCAATAAGCGTGGATGTTGCAGCTTGCATTTCTAGGAAATGTTTGTTCCATCATTTGTTTTTGACGCATCTGTCCTCTTACTGATGGTAGCTAAGTTCACTTTGACAATGTTGTGACGAAATTATCCGTCTATTACATTTGTATGAGCTACGCAGTTTTTCTCGTTCAATTTGAAGTTAATCTGCAGGAGTGAGTTTTTCA
>CAXHUQ010000092.1:0-33635 GCA_964020085.1 Micromussa lordhowensis | reverse complement strand
TTAAACGAATAAAGGTCACAAAAGCCGCAGCAAATTTATGAGTTTATTCATTGTTTCATCAGTGAAAACACATTAACGTCCTATTAAGACTCAGCATTTTACAAACGCTGGGTCTTATTCCTATCACTATGTGCCTCTTATCTCTTATCGCTATTGACGGCACCATTGACGAGGTAATTGATGACGTTATTGACAATGCTATTGATAAATCTGCTGACTACGCTATTGACGACTGTATGGATTTAACTATTGACAATGCTATTGACAAAAACATTGACGACATTATTGACGACGCTATTGACGACATCATTGACGAGGTAATTGATGACGTTATTGACAATGCTATTGATAAATCTGCTGACTACGCTATTGACGACTGTATGGACTTAACTATTGACAATGCTATTGAGGACCCTATTGAAATTTCCTATGAGGAGGCTGTTAAGGACGCTATCTTCGACGTTATTACCGAGGATATTAAGAATGATGTGACAACGCTATTGATGATGATATTGACGACGCTCTTGATAAAACTATTGCAGACGCTATTGACGTTGCTACTGAGGGCGCTATGAACGACACCATTGTAAATGGCTATGACGACGCTTTTGAAGACGCTATTGAGAACGCTATTGAAAACGCTGTGGACGACGTTATTGACGACGCCATCGAGGAAGCCACTAAGTGCGCAATTGACGACACGATTGATGACGCCATTGACAACCCCAGTGACGACAATATTGCCGGCGTCTTTGACAACGCTATTGACGTTCTGATGACGTAATTGACGACACTATTGATGGAGCTATTGGAGACGCTATTGATAAAGCTATTAAAGACGTTATTGACGGCTCTTTTGTCAACGCTTTGGAAAACGCTTTTGGCGATTCAATTGAGGATGCTATTGAGTACGTTACTGAGGGCGCTATTGACGATGCCATTGACACCGCTATTAACGATAGTATTGACGACGCTATTAAAATTGCAAGCTTCTATCCTTTGATTAGCTGGGTCATTGTCCTTGGACAATCTTGGTATGTTCATTTCTTATCATGTTGACTGAGATGCCAATACCATTTTAGTTATCAGAGCTGCACAATGAAAACTCATGGTAGAAAAATTCATCATGCGAAAGCAAATAACGATACAACTTTTGGTTTCCTCTCGGTCGGTCCAAATCGGATGTTTAACCCGATTACTAAAACCAGCTACATGTGTGTACAGTAAATACACACATGTCTCATTTATGTGTTTTAATGATTACACTTTCGATATGTTCAATAATAACTATTTTATCTTATTTAAGTGAAGTGTTAAGTTGATACTTGTCCCTTTTTGCCTCTTAAATAAGTTTAATTTTATCTTAAGTGAGAATATTGCTTAGTGTTTGAATACTATATTGATTGTCAAAACACATATTTAAAGAAAAGCTACCTTGATTATCAAAATGTGCTTATATGATACAATATGCAAGTTTTATGCTAGAAATAATGTGCATGAATAATTCACCTGTCATTTGTGTTACAAAACGAGTATCATAGCCATCAACGGATGTCATTGTGTGTTGAATATTCCAATGGCATTTGTGTAATTTTGCAAGTTTAACAAAAAAGATTTTTTTATAAGTATTGCAGTTCATAAAAGTCCAAAACAGCTATCAGTTTTCAGTGTAGATTTGAGTATGTTCAACCAAATCGGAATTTCGGCACATTTAATTTTTCGGCAATGCACAAGAAGTTTTAAAACAAAGTAACTTGTTATCAAAAACAAATAAATGCGCTGCCCCTCGATTGATATAAAATACAACTAAATCATTTTAGTGGACAAGGTATTACTTGAATATTTTTAAAATGGAACAAACTGTAGGTTCCGTTTCTTAACAGCGTACAAATCATTCACTAAAAAAATAAAGTTATTTTTGTTTAATTTTGCTATGAGTAAATGATTTTTGCTTACTTCTTCATCAAAACATGGAGTGTTACGAAATATCTAAACCTCTCTAAATATTCACCTTTTAGTCATGCCTGGTCTTTTCTAATAGAACTCCTAAATAAGCATGATAAGTAAAGACTACATTTTGTAGACTATGGCAGCCTAACAATAAAACAGAGGTCTGCAGTTTAAAGTTTACTCGTATTGAGACTGTAGTCTTAGTCTTCGCAAAAGTAATGACTGAGTAAACTTGCTGACTTTCAGATTTGCGCCATAAAGTCCTATAGACCCCTGAAGCGAACATTTATCTCATGCGATATGTTATGTCGCATGTTATGTTATGAATATTCATAGATTTATGATAACTGATTATGCATGGATATAAATAGACAGTCTAGACTACGTGCTTCTGGTGAAATCGTTAGTTTACTTGTTTTACTTAAGTCCACTTCTCTCGATTAAAAGTTTTCACACATGTTAGACTTCAACAATAGCCGATATCATAGAATCTTATGATTTGTTCAATTGTCAACAAAGGAAACAACAAGATCGTCCAAGGACGATGATCCAGCTATTTCAAAGAAAAGGCCGGTCATTTTAGGACAAGAAAGTGTTGTTGTATCCCGCAACATATTATTTATTAATATGGCGTCTAACATAGTGTCTAAGACGGTGTCTAATAGTGTCTAATATCGTGTCTAATATGGTGTCTATAATGGTGTCTAATATGGTGCATCATGTGATGATTGATATGGTGTCTAATATGGTGTCTGATATGATTTTTGATATAGTGCCTAATACGGTGCCTAATATGGCGTCTAATATGATGTATAATATGGTGTCTAATATGGTGTCTTATATGGTGTCTAACATGGTGTCTAATATGGTGTCGTATATGGTGCCCTAGCATAATGTCTAATATGGTGTCTAGTATGTTGTCTAATCTGGTGTCTTATATGGTGTCTATTATGGTGTCTAATTTAATTTCTGATACGGTGTCTAATACTATGTTTGATAACGTGTCTAATATGGTGTCTAATATGATGTATAATATGGTGCCTAATATGGTGTCTAATATGATACGTATATGATGCTCTAGCATAGTGTCTAATATGGTGTCTAATATGTTGTCTAATCTGGTGTTTTATGTTGGTGTCTAATATGGTGTCCAATATAATTTCTGATACGGTGTCTAATATCATGTCTGATACAGAGTCTAATTTCGTGTCTAATATGATGTATGATATGGTGCCTAATATGGTGTATAATATGGTGTCCAATATAGTGACTGCTATAGTATATGATATGGTGTCTAATATGGTGTCTAACATGATGTCTAATATGGTGTCTAATATGTAATCTAAAATGGTGTATTATATGGTGTCAAACATAGTGTATAATATGGTGTCCTAGGATAGTACCTAAGATGGTGTCTAATATGTTGTTTAACATGGTGTCTTATATGGTATCTAATATGGTGTCCAATATAATGTCTTATACAGTGTTTAATATGATGTCTAATATGGTGTTTAATATGGTGTATAATATGGTGTCTAATATGATGTATAATATGGTGTCTAGCATGTGTCTAATATAATATATGATATGGTATCTAATATGGTGTCTAATATAATATTTGATAAGATGTCTAATAGAGAGAAAATTTCCCGAATGGTAAACATTAAGAATCATCGCTATTTGTTTTACCAGTATCATATATACCGCAGTTTGTGGATTACTGCAACAGCTTCATTGTGGCAAACTGTCTTTCAATCCAATATCATAATTCGCAAATGGCGGTGTACAGGGATATTATTTAACACATTGCTTAACGTTTTTTGTTCAAGCTAATTCAAGTGCTACAGCCTTGAAAATAGCACAAACATTTGAAGACATCTCTATTTTATTTCCCAGTTTTATGTACACCCAATTTGTGAATTACGTCGACACCTTTTGGGTGGCAAACTATTTTTTAGTCCCTCATCATAATTTACAAAAGGTGGCGTACACGTCATTGTTTTCCGACATGTGGTTACGCATACCTCGTACACCTTATCGTGTTTTCAAAAGAACGACCCAGTCGAAACAATACAATTTCATGCACTAGCTTAGGTAGGTTTGAGAATTCGGGCCCTCACTGTGATGGTGACGTCACTGCCATGCACCTCACACACATACCCACACAAACGTATTCATAAACTAATTTGTTGCGTCACTATATACAATACCATTTTGTTGATGATCGCCAAATCGCCAAAAAGCGTTATATCGCCACGCCGAGCACAAGCCAAATGCGGGACCCCCTAGGAATGATTCATGTCTAATATCATAAGGATCGGTCCATATCTGTGGGAGAAGATGCATTTTAAAGGAAAAGTTTACTGACTGCGTTCATAAACAAATAACTAACTAACGACGGACACATAGTGATGGGAAAAGATCCAGCGATTTCATCGCTGGATCTATTAACGCTGGAAAGGATAACAGAGAGTCTACCTTGGTCTTGGCTTTATTCATTGACTAACTTAAAACCTTCAAACACGGTATACAACAACACCCAAATCTGTGTTATTGCCACATAAATACAACGTATATTTTATACAAAAATAATGGATTTTGCCAAGAGTTCAGGTTTTATGTATATTGCTTAAGGACACACACTGTATCTTAACTATTGAAGCATAATTCCTTTTGAAGAATATGCTCTTTTCAATAGGTGTGGTTCACCAAAAAGGGTATGTGTAATGTGTAAAGAATAGCCTCGACATTATTAGAGGCGTTGTAGTTTTTCCTTAAATAACAACATTTAAAAAAAAGATAAAGAAGTTTATTTTATAAGATAACTCAGTCAATCAAATTTGCAGTCAATAAACGGTATTTATCATACATTAGCGGAGAAAAGTATTTTTACATTAATGTTTCATAAGTTTGCATTGCTTGAAAAAAAAGTGTCATACATAAAACACCTGGTTCACTAGACCTACTTGACTGTAAACTAGCTAGTAAGTTATTGTAAAAAGTATGTTTTTCTTGAAGAACACAACCCTTTTTCAAAATTCAGAGATGCTCCTAAATCATGCACGGCCTTGCTGGGTGTGGTTAGTCGATATTGGAGTGTCGTTTGTCGATATGCATGCATTCTATGTTTAGCTAGGTATAAAATGTAAGCAACTCAAACCTCATTTTAGTTTCAAAGTTGCTGTTGAATAGGTATATATACGGCTTATGTCAGGAAAATATGTAATCTGCTGTATGAAATCACTGATTGCTCTTTTATATGTTGGATAAACAAAAGTGAACAGTCTGTCAAAAGGTATTATATTTAATGTATGTTTTGTTATAAAACATTGCAGATAGTGTAGATATAGATTATTTAGTTAGAGTCGTACATTTTCTACAAATGCTCATAAAATACTAATGCCGGTATGCAGATATTTGAGTCAAACTGGCGTTATGCCCGGCTGAGCAACATATTTACGTGCAGACCTCTTTGCATCATATATATATATATGTATATATTTATATACATACACTGTTTAGCGTGATGGAAACATAGATATGCTTACCTATAATTGTTTTATTCTTAAAATCCTCGATGTATCTAAAAAAAATATGAATATTGTTTCTAAATATAACTTTGGCTGTTTAGTATCTATTTGAATCAAACAGGTAAATTGTTATATCACTTAAAGTTGATTTTAGAAAATTGACGATTATATATTTCTGTATCATGTTTGTGTGAAATCAATCGTTTTAGTGGGGGTAATTTATACATCGATAGTTACACATCCATGGCCGCCAGTGTATTTTAAAATGGTTGCATATGTTTTGAAAGGATTATAAACATATAGTTTGTTGTATCACACTTCAAAATCGATACAGAAATAAGAGAAATAGCCATTCTAAAAAAAATCGACCAATTTGCGGCCGCCATGTTTAAAATGTATGTGCCGAATTTCATGCTTGCAACACGATGTGTAACTATCATTTTATGAACGAATTACCCCCACTCTTTTGTTTGATTGAACGTAGAAGGCAATATTATATTTGATATGGCGATCCCACACAACGATTTCTGGTACTGCTCTCTCCCTGAAAAAGACACCTGCTATTTCTTTAATCATCCGATATCATTGCTGTGACGTTACTAGCACGATTGTTTTTGGACGTAACAACTCTAAAAACGTTTTAAGGTAGCCAAAAACATGTAATAAAAGGATCATAACACTCAGGAGTCATAAAAAATGTTTATTACTCTCGTAAAACGTAAAAATAAGTGCCTTCCGTCAATAATCACGCCCCTTTGTGTGATAGTCCAATTATATAAATAATATGGTTGATTATTTTCCTGACGATAAACAATTAAGTAAAAACTGTTAACATTGCTGAAGCACAGTGACTATGACTGGCGAACACCGAACCAATATCAAGGGGTTCAATCCATGGCTAAGTATTGTGTCAGTACCGTATTTTCATATCGACATTTCCTTTGAATCATTTAAAAGATGCTTGACACCTAGGTATGAGTTTGCCTGACACAGATCTAAGCATATGCTCAACTATGTGTACAATGGCATTTACGATGTTAAGTAACTATCAACAAATTGCTAAGTTGCTGATCTAATTGTTTTATATTTTACAAATATCTTATAAGGATATTTCAATAAGTCAGCTTATTAAGTGTAATCCTTATCAATTTAAATTGAAAATATATATCATATCAATAAATACAATTGATTTGTTAAATTTACACAAAATGGTAGCTCATTGCTAATAATCTGACATGTGGATAGGAGGTTGACTTTAAGACCATGATTGAATATATGGTGTTACCCATGGGTATAGGTAGAGCACGCCATGTAAATCCGTTCACACATGGCCAGTGTAAAAAAGACAAATCGCTAATTTACCTTTATTAATAATGATCTAGTCTTCAAAGCTTACATTTGCACACATTATAAATGTATAATCGTATTTGTATTAAATATAATCTGATTGTTAAGTTATTGGTCGAATCATACTATGTAAAACACCTGCGATTGATTGAATGGCGGTCGAGTATGCTGAGCGACTACCAGTGTATTATCATGCTTCATTGAAGCTTACGGGAATTAGTGTTAATGAATAAGACTTTTTGCTTAGCAGGAACCGTCGTACTATAAAAGAAACAAATTAATTATTCTGAATGTGAAATTTTAAACCAAGTTACTTTTCTAAGATACAAATTCAATTTACAAATAAAGATGCTAAAACGTATAGAGATTCATCGAAATGTTGATACGTTTTTCATTTTTTAAGAAATCTCTAATATCAAAGAAATAAATGAAAATAGTTTTTGCTGCTCATGTCTTGAGTTTATAAATGCATCAGGCGGGACGAGAAGACGTTTATGCTCGCATCAATATTTTTGTGTTTCATATTATGACGCTGTAGTCTTCATTACGTTCTGTTATAACCTTTCAATGTAGATTCTATCGGTTTTGATGAGTAGCCGTATATAAAAATATAAATCATATAAAGTCTATATGAATAAATTTGCAGCATAGCGATGAGGTTCGATAGGTTTATGGCAGATCCCTTTGTTACAAATCCTATTAATATATTTTGAATAAAGCAATGCTTTCTTATTGTACTAATGCATTTTTATTGGTTATTTATGCTTAGATTTTACATTAGACACACTCGCATATGTACTTAGCTTATAAATGAATGTGTACTAAGCCAAAAATTTGGATGTACAATTAAACGGTGTAAACTTGGAAACGGTTTAAACTGCATACCTTTTACGCTAAGATTATATCACTGACAAGTGACTTATCAATAAGTATAATAATAACATGTCCACTTTGTTGTAGCACGCAACTATATACACAAGAATGGGGCTGATGATCAAATTTTTCGTACTGTTTGGACTTGCTTGGGTTGTTTATCTTCAAGACACGGAGGTATATTATAATTTATTCATTTTATTCATTTATCTATTTGTGTCGGACTGTAGGTCCATATGCTTTATCCAACATAGATATGTGTTGAGGACAAATTATGATTTTATTTTACAAACATGATTGGTCACTCTCTTGCATGCTGATTTGATTCAGTTGATGCTCAGGAAATATTACCTTATGCAAAAGCAAACACTGCATGCATTATTTCGAATAAGCCGAAGTAAGGGGATATACCTCAAACAAATAGAACTCGAACGTGGTCTGATGCTATCACAAATGATGGTAGGGCATAATGATGAGATAGATAGAAGCATAAAACATGAGGGCATTACTTTGCATTGAATGGATTAGACAGTCGAGTCCTGATTTTTCAGTGCCCGTCATGTACGGATCCAGCCAACTGCACTATGCCGACGGATTGCTGTGAAGAGTTTGAAGATCAAGTGGCCGAGTAAGTGCTAAATAATACCATATTATCTCTAAGTAGCGCACATATACGCAAAAATTACTATTTCATTCATATTTATACAAGGATACAAGGACAAAATTTATATTTTTGATTTTTTTACTTCAATGCAAAGAATGTAGAGAAGATTTAAGTATTATACTCTAAAATATGCCATTGATTGCATACATAAACTTTGCGATGAATAACCGGGTTGGGGTTTGTGCGCTTAATAAAAAGATTTCACGAGACTACCACTGAGATGTGTGCTTATTAGAGGATGTGCGCTAATCAGACAGAATACTGCATATCACTTCTGATTACATCAGGGCCCATGTGCATAAAACTGTTTAAACTTAAATTACCTTTCAGTTCAATATTGAATTTTAGATATAAATGTAAACTTAAAGTTGCGAAACGCCATGCATAAAATAAGTTTCAACTTAAATATGGATTTCAGTTCTATTTAAGTTTAAAGATGTAAGTTTAATACGGGGCATACTTAGGTTTTAAGTTTACTAGTTTTGAAGCATATTTTGGGCTAATAGCTCGCCTTTTCTTAACTTTTATAACTTGCTTTTTACGAACATGTTTGACAACATTTGGTTTCTTTTTATACGAAGGGTCAATATAAATAAGAAACCTTTTCCGGATGTAGGGTGCTGAGACGACATTTTATTATTTAGCAATTTGGAAAGTTCAATATATTAACTGCTTGGTAACGCATTTTCGTTTTTTTAAATACAAATAGGTCAAATAGCTTTGATGTCAAACTTTAGCGCCCTATTTATATGGAATATGGGGGTTCATTTGACAATTTGAATGAAAATGTGCCCCCCAAAAAAGAAAACATATCATAATTTTAAGTTATATTGCAAATATACTAAAATGAAACACTGATAGTAAAATACTGTTTTAAATCCAACATGTTGTTGCGCTTATATTGATTTTTGTTTTTAAAACTGATGAAAGCGAATAAACTTAGAATTCGTATTTAGATAATGATATTTGGTCAAGGGCGCATTCCCGCTACAAATTGAGTTTTTAGTATATGATAGGTAACTTAAAAAAAACATCATATCAGAAATTCAGTTTGTAGCACATATGCGCCCTTGACGAAATATCAACTTTTCTGAATATTTTGCGATGCGCTTTAGATCGTAAAATGACATAATCATATAATCAGCAACGCATTAAATCTCAAATGCAAAGAATAATCGACAAATCGCTGCTTACTAAGTGTCTTACATTTGTACGTATTTATATTGAAAAAGAAGAAATATGAAAACCAATCTAAAAATAAGTCGTAGAAATATTAAACAAACAATGACATCTGACCACCTTTATTATGACAGACAATTGAACTGTGAGAAGGGCTAATATTTGTATACAAATAATTCTGATAGCAACTCAAAACTATGTGTTAAAACAATGAATATGATAAGCGTTCAAACTAAGAAAAACAAAAATCAAAATGTTAACTTTACAAAATGAGTCTTACATAGTATCTACTGGGAGCAGAAATAAGACCAAATCGCGCAAGGTCCTTTCTTATTAAAGATAGTTCTTCAAAATATCCTTTCTAGTGCATTTGGTGTTCATTTTGTACTTCTCTTTCGAAATATATGAATACATCCGGCGCGTTCTTTGAAACTTCCCATTTTGATTGTGACGTAGCAGACCACATTATTCCTTTTTCCTTTCTCATAAGCGACATTGAACTTAAATTTAAGTTTACCTACTTACGTAGGGGGTACGGGAGGGGGGCTAGAAACGTAGGTGTAAATACATTTAAGTTTACTTACTTACATAAGATAAAACTTATATTTAAGTTTGAACGTATCGAAATTATTTCTTTATGGATACCGACCCAGGTTTTATTGTAACTGTTTGGTTTATGATTCGTTCGTGTCACTTTCAGACATGAAGAATGTAAGGAAGCGCCCTCTTATGCGTTATGTTTGAAAAACTGTGTGTTTTGCTTTTATTGAGATATGTTTAGCTTTATTGGGCTAAACATATAAGTCTGAAAGTTGTACCATGAAGTATTCTAAAAGTATACCTGCTTATTTCAGGAAGTACACGTTTATAAGCGTGGTCGGGATCGGCATCTGGTGCTTTGACTGCTACATCTGCCCCGAGGTGTGCTGGCGGCATGGCGAGTGCCGGCTGGCGAGACACGGCGGCGAGCTTTTCTGCTTGTGCTTCTAACACTGCCATCAATGGGCTTGTGTATGTAGGATAGCTCGTGTAAACGGACAAACATAGAGCAAATGTTTTGGGCTCATAATATTTGGAGTAAAAAAGAAAATTTTTTAAGAAGATCGATTTTTATCATTTTATTTCATTTTTGTTGTTTTTTAACAATAAAAAAAAAGATTATTTTAATGAGTTAACTGGTTATTGGTGTGATGTGCTGCTCATTGTATAGATATAGAAGAGGAAAGAGATATGTATAATCTAAGGTTCATTGCCTGGCGACGTCGAATTGTCTTGTATCATTCAGTATATATTTGCAGGCTTTATAAATGTTGCGCTGGGCAAGGTTTGTTTTGTTTATTCATCACTAAATATTCCATTTGCTTCAGAATGTAAGTTAACTTGTCCTTACCATCAAATGATGCTTTGCTTAAACCTTAATTTTTAGAAGGAATCACGACATGTTTCGATCAAATACATATTCTAGAAAACCTTATTTATCCAAGAACTATATTTATCCACATTTTATTTGTTATAGAGTATCATAAATCTTTAGTTTTATATATATTTTTCTCGTCTTGTATAAAGAGGGAAAAGTTACATTTTATGCAGTGGAAAGTTATCTGATCTGTGTTTTGCGTATAAAAAAGGTATGTTAGGGTCACGGTTATGAAAACGAAATCAAGCAAAAAGCAGTTATTAAAATGTAAAATGTAATGTAAGACATTACAACCTCAGAACTCTTTTAATTTATAGAATTGTTTGATTTTTTTGTAACAGGTTAAATAAAAAATAAGTGAATCTAAAGTGCTGATTTTTTTATGACTTCAGTATAGAATCATTTGCAGCAGCTGGTTCATCAGCCAATCAAAACGTTGCTTACTTGTTATGTAAACTTCATTTTTATTCAAACTAATGTCATTTTGCCTCTATAAAAGTATATCCTTACATCATGGAAGTCACCTCACATGGAGCCGATTTTCAATTTTCAAGTTCAAAATATTTTTCTTGAAAACAAATGTCATCGATTTGGTTATGTAATTGACTAAATTGTTATGTACATTTGAAACTCTACTTAATTATCAAATAAAGTCTTCTGAAACTTTAAATGTATATATGTACATTATATTGCAAATAAACAAAACAATGAGATCTTAGCACAGCTTGTCTAGAGAGGTAAGCGGATGGACGAACGGTATGATAGTGAACTATTGAATATTATTAGCCATGAAGAGCATTAAAGCAAAAGTCGTTTTTATATATTTCATTTACCCGATTAAAAATTATATTTATAAATAGTATACATACGGAAAATGTTTCTTTAATGCATGGGACAGTCGCTTACTTTCCCAAAAACTAGTGATTGGGAATGGGGTTTAAATATACTGAAGGACAAAAGAAACTTTACAACTTAAAAATTGAATATCTTTTTTATCTCTCAATGTTTTGCAATGAAAATTTAGACTATTAATTTTGACCTAATTTTACAGCACACTCTATTGTCTGTATTGTATACAATGGTTTTCAAGGTGTTAACTCGGGGTAGAAGACTAAACCATATTAATGAAGCTGAGTCTATAATGCCTTACTTTTCCTTCTTAGTCGGATATTGTTTCGATACTAGAACATTTAGATTTTACTTGTATACACGGTTCCTCTTGTAAATTGCGCGCACAACTATGCCGCGACTGGCGCAACATAGTCGCGACCAAGCAATCGGTATGTTGCAGGCTGGTGAATCCGTTCGAGGTGTGGCACGACGCTTTGGTTGCAGCAGAGTAGCCATTTATGATTTGCAAAGACGTTTTCAGGATACGGGGCGAACTCTGGATCGGCAAAGAAGTGGTCGTCCTCGAGTAACAACGCCGAATTAGGATCGCCGTATCCGTCTGATCCACATCCGTGACCGGTTTCGAAGTGCCGCAGCAACAGCGGCGGAGACCCCTGGCAGAGCGAACAACCGTATCAGTGCAAAAACAGTGATACGACGCTTGCGAGAGCATGGATTACGCGCACGTCGGCCGTACGTTGGAATGGTCATAAACGATTGGAGAAGGCGCCTTCGACGAAACTGGGCCAATAATCACCGACGAGGTGTTTGGAGGAATCAGGACTGGCACCGTGTGATATTCAGTGACGAATCGCGATTCAAACTGTACCGCGCAGATGGCCGCCAGCGCGTATACAGACGTATCGGCGAACGCTTCGCTCCATGCAACGTCAATCCAGTGGACCGCTTTGGTGGTGGTTCCGTTATGGTGTGGGGAGCCATTCGATTTGGCTGGCGTTCTCAGCTTTTGGTTGTTGATGGTAATCTTACAGCAAATCGCTATCTGGATACCCTGCTGAGTAATCAGATTATCCCTTGCGTGCAGCTTCACAATGACACCATTTTTATGCACGACAACGCGCGCCCTCACGTAGCACAGGTGTGTCAGGAATATTTGCGGGCACACAACGTTCAGGTTTTGGACTGGCCACTATATTCCCCGGACATGAATCCTATTGAACACTTGTGGGATCATCTGGATCGGAAAGTGCGCTTACGAAACCCGCCTCCGCGAAACCTTGCTCAGTTACGACAAGCGCTGATTGAAGAGTGGCACCGCTATCCTCAGTTTCGCATCAATCGTTTAATAATGTCAATGTCTCGCCGGGTTCGGGATCTAAGGCTCGCGAATGGGTCATACACCCGTTATTAAGGAAGCATATAAGCATAAACTTTTGTGTACGCCGAAAAAGTGACTTACGATGTTTTGAACGTTCTCGTTTGCGTACTTATGTATTGTTTCTGATTTGTACTTTTTACACTAGCAAGAATTTGTTAAGAGCTAGTTGACCAGCAAGTTTGAGGATAATCGAATAAATATCTTGCTCACAATGATGCATTTTATGTGCTTGTAAAGTTTCTTTTGTCCTTCAGTATATTTTCCCCTCGGATGGTTTCACACAATGGCATGTACTAAAAGGAATACTACACTCACATGCAGAATGAAGGAATTTATTGCAATTATGTATTATATTCATTTAGGACATGCCAAAGTAAAATCAATCTTTATCAATGATAAATAGAAGTGTGTAGTACTACCCTACCTAAGAACTAGCCACGTGTTGTTGTTGCGTAATAAGTTGAAAAACAAAACACTTTGCGTATTGTAACCTAAATGTTCAATGGTCCGGTTTGCACGTTTTATGCAAAGCAAAATGTAGGAATTGCTAATGCCAATGTTTATAGATTTAAAATGGCCTTAAATGCTAACAGCAATTAATAGGGGAATAAATTAGACAAACCAGACTTGTTCTGGAACATTCCTTTATAAAAACAATCGACTAGAAATAGCGGAACAAAAATTGTTAGAATGGTATATGACCTGCATTAAAGAATAATAAGAAATGAATACAACATTCAGGGCTATAAAGAAATATAAGCTGACGAACGTACTTTTCAGGTTCGACGACCTTCTTGTAATATTCCTTTTGCATTTATATATTGATTTGCTGATTCATAACAAATATTTCTTGCTCCATCTCCCATTATAACACGTATATCACAAATGTCAAAAGAAGATAAGTACTTAGAAAATCTGCTATAACATCTTCATCTTTTCTAACAAAATTATTTAATTGCAGATACTTTTTCTACACCTTTTAATTAATAGACGTACATCATAATTGTAATAATACGTATTTGTAAGCAGCTATGAAAAAAGCATCATTTATATTGGATTTGAGTGCACGCTCCAACAACTTTCTATCAGCGTGGAAAAAAGTGGAGGGCCAAAACAATTTTAAAAAATCTTAACCAGCTACTGAGAAAAATGATATATATATATATAATTTACAGTTATATATATATATATAAATTGCATATCTACACATAAACCACTTTTCAGTAGAAAAACAAAGAATTATATATTGCTGCTTGCGCGTGCGCGACAACCGATTGTGCGTCAAGTTTAAATGTTATTCTTGCATGCACGTGTCTTCATTTCAAAATCGATCATATATATATATTCACTACAACATTCATTCTTGGATATAAAAAAACAACAATGGTGAAAAAGAGGAAATATATCAACCGATTTTCTTCGAAAATAAACTATGACCATCAATTATGTATTCAGACCATCAATTACCTAGCTTCAGTCATATAAAGAAACACATCAAAGAGCATGCAAGCATGCAAACTATTAATTAGAAAGCACATAACTCTATAAGATACTTAACGAGTGTCATCTTTGTTTCATCATGTGCGTATAGCTTGAGGAGCTTCTCAACCGCAACTAAACATGCCATGTGTGTGGCATGTGCCTGTCAAATTATTAATGAAATGAATTAGATGTCACATTATATATCATAAACTATACTTTGCGTTGCACTAATTGTTGATAATAACTTTAAAATTTGTCTAACAGAAATCATTTTCGGGTTGCCAAATATGTTAAATAAGCTATGCTAAACTATAATATATTAGCCTGTAGAAAAACACATGGTCTCTAAAGACTCCTGTATATATATCATACATTACTAATTTTAATTTGGCAACGTTCGAGCCAGTTGAGGTTTATAAGAGACATCCGTAAGACACATTACGAACGGTGTAGTTATACAATTTGAAACAACATATCGAATGATGTTTGAATTCAATTTCCTTGAAATGACCTTCTTACTCGTTTGATATAGTTTGTGCTATATTTGATGGAACGATGCAACAATGGCAAAGGCGTAATCCACATTATATCACTTATTGATTATATAGCGGATCACCGTCTTTCCTCATACTTAAACTCTATATATTATTTTGCTTGTACAAACAGTGTGAGACAACGTGCGCGTACATCCTTTGTTTACATAGCTACTGTATGATTATAAAAAGGGTTGCTGTCAAATAATTCTATGCAAGCTACTTCAAACTTTACAAAATAACTTCTAGAAATAAGTATATAAATATTTGTGACAATCCTGAGAAATAAGCTCAGATTAAGATCAAGAGTCGGGATGAAGGTAGAAATTCATTAAAAATTATTGCTTCACTCAATATCGATGCAGTGTACTACAATGAAAATTGTAGGAGCAGATACATTTTACAGTTAATGTATATTATACCATTATTTCGAAAATTCCGAAAATTCGCCTAAAATTCAAAATAATTTTGATCGTCAAAATAAACACAAGCCGTAATGCTTGTATTCTATAGAAGAATCCTGTATAATTGCAAAATGGCTGAAAGAAAATTGTAGGAGGAGATACATTTTACAGTTACCATATATTATACCAATATTTCAGGATTTAAAAATTCGCCAAAAATTCAAAAATAGTCCGTCCGTCAAAAAGGCACAAGCCGAATTCCCTATATCCTACAGAAGAGCCCTGTATAATTTCATAACGATTGAATGAATACCATAAGAGGAGATGCATTTTGCAGTTACTATATATTATAACATTATTTTAGGATTCAAAAATTCGCCAAACGGGTTATTATTATTGTTAAAATATGCATTTTGCAGATACTATATATTATAGCATTATTTAAAACAATCTAGAAATTCGCCAAAAATTCAAAAATGATCCGATCGTCATAAAAAAGCACAAGTCAGGTAGCCAATCTTGTGGTCATCATTTGAAAAAAAAATTGAAAGCTATCTGATTAAAACTGTAGGAAGAGATAGGTTTTGAAAAATAGTCTAACAGATGGACGGACAGACGACAGACACAGAGTGATGGGAAAATCCCTAGCTGACATAGTCAGTTGGGCTAATAAAAAATTCTGAATACTTAGATATCCGGGTCACTGTCATATGGCATCGTTGCAATCATTGAAAGAGAAGAAATTCAAGCCAAGTATCGAAATAGACTACATAGATAATACAATCTAGATGAATCAAATAGATATGCATATAACTATTTTGTTTACAAGTACAGCTTTTACTTTTAATACGCTGGGTCATTGTCCTATGGCATTGCAATGCTATACATTGAAAACGAAAATAAAAGCAATTAGTCCAATAAAATGTTAAATGTATAATCCCGTTATTGCAATATAACTACTAAAAGAGAAGACATCCTGGCAAAGCACCGGCACAGACTATAAAAAAATCAAATGCTATTTGCTGTTTGGACACCAGCGAAGAATATGTGCATTTCGGGAGGATAGGATAATCACATTGCGGTATATGTCTTATACTTAATGTTGAACAGTGCTGTTTATTTAAGCGTGGTCGAATCCGGTGTTTATTTAAGCGTGGTCGAATCCGGTGCTGCAGCAGAAACGCCGCTGAATCTGTAAAAAAAATCCATGAGCGATAATATAAGAAATAAAGACATTTTTGAAATCGAAATTGAAAAAATCGCTCAAAATGTACCAAAACATAGACATTTTGCAAATTTGACTCTAACGTTGCACAATAGGAATGTTTTTGCTAACACTACAAAAAATTCCGGTGTCTCTACCTGTTACAGTTACCGAGATCTGGCCTAGACAAAACACAAATTTAAAAAGTGGTTTTTTGGCCAAAACTTCTAAAATATTTGGCAAAATTGAATTTTAATTTTTTGTTGCACAACTTCAGTAGGTATGTTATTTTTGGAATGTTTTGCAAATGTTTTGCACGAAAGGTTCTGGGAGATATGGCTCGGACAAGAAAAGCGTTACAGACAAACGGACGGACGGACGTACGCACGGGCAGACGGACATACACGGAGGGAAAAACAATATATGTCTCCCGCAGGGGGAGACATATAATTCTTCTTAACATCATTGAAGCCGACAGCACACCAAGAAAAAAAACTTATATTATTTTTGGAAAGTTTCAATTCTTGTGTGTAGTGATGTTAAAGTCAAGAAAAAAGTATAAACCCTCCAAACAATGTATGAGAAATATAATATACATTTACGGCGTATACAAAACCTCCAAGTCACTGGATAGGTCAGATCCCTTTGTTACAAATCCTCTTGATATTTTTGAATCGAAAATTGCATGTTACCATACAAATAATGGTGTTTTAGTTAGACCTCACATTTGATTGTGGTCATAACTCTCCAAAATCCATTCAATGACGGTCATACCTGAATAAGCCTTGTTTTAACTAAAAACACGTTTCATACGGATTGCAGTACCAAAATATGTTTTTGTTCTTTCATATTGATGCATTTAAACCTTTTATCAAATTAAAAACAAGTATACTCTAAATGTTGATATGTTTATTCTTTTTCACTCTCAAGAAATCTCCAGAATGAGAAACATGAATGACAATTGGTTTCTCCTGCTCCTGTCTTGTTTTTTTTTAATTCTAAATATGCTATGTCAGGTATGACACCAATTAAACGAATGGTCGTAGGCATGACCGAAATCAAATATGAGGTCTCTGTATATTTAGATTTCACATTAGACACACTCGCATATAAACTAAGGTAAAATGCACCAGCTCTGGTATAGTTTAAGATTAAATAACTTCTAAATTAAGAATGTAATGTTAAATACTTTTGATGCTGCAAAGTCTATCAAGAAAAGAAGTTTGATTTGCAAAACGTGAATTTGAAGCTCTAAAAAATAACATAATAGCGACAAAAAAAATTTCGTTCAGATTTCTTTCATTTTCTCTTTTTGATTATTGGCAGCACGCGACTAAAATATAATACAAAAGTTTTTACATCTTTACACGATGCTTTTCAGACCACAGATCTTTACTATGTACAAGTCTAGCGGTCAATGTAACATGAAGAGGTCTATTTATGGCTCAATGTACTCTCTTGTTTAATATGCAAAGAGGGTATTGCTTTTATGCAGCAGTTTAAGGCCATACCAGAGCCAATGAATTCTACTTTAAACTTTGTTTACTAAGCCATAATCTTGAATTTATACCCTTCATGCTTAGATATAACATCGACAACTTAATTATTTATTGATATGATGATAACATGTACACTTTGTTGTAGCACCCAACTACATTGGCAAGAATGGGGCTGCTAATCCAATCCTGTGTACTGTTTGGGTTTGCTTGGGCTGTTTATCCGCAAGGGACACAGGTATGATGTTGAGGTGTGCTGAAGTAATATAACGTTTATTAGAAATATTCACATACAACACGTTTAAATCTGACAAAAGCTTCTCACTCTTTTACAATAGTCACTCGATTTTTTAAACGCGTTTGAAATGTCAACAACATCTTGCTTAAATTTGCTAATGAGTATTTCTAGTATAACGTACTCATAGCTTTAAACAAAGAACAACAACACTAAATGTAGTATTTTAAACAAGCCACACTAAGTAGAGCTAACTCAAACAAAAATAAAACCGTAGTGGTGTGATGTTAACAAAAATGATGGTATAACATAACGGTGAGCTAAATAAAGCCATAGCAT
Organism: Micromussa lordhowensis; assembly: GCA_964020085.1. NCBI lineage: Eukaryota > Metazoa > Cnidaria > Anthozoa > Scleractinia > Lobophylliidae > Micromussa > Micromussa lordhowensis. The sequence goes on along the minus strand of CAXHUQ010000092.1, from coordinate 14,752 downwards.
ATGCGAGCGACATGAAGCATTGAGTGAATTAGACACTGGAGTCCTTTCTATTCAGTGCCCTGCGTACTCGGCCACAGGCATCTGCTTGCCGCCGACGAATTGCTGTGAAGAATGTGAGGATTTAGTGGCCGAGTAAGTACTATCAAGTAACTATTATGTAATGATTCATTCTGGTTATTTCCCTAATGAAAAATACATTTTGTATGAGGTTGTAAAGAAGTATTTTCAAATACGGCTTTGCTATCTACAATTAATGTTGAATTAATCTAAACCGTATTTTAAACTTTTATTGAGATAGGCTTAGCTTTAATTAAGCTATACATATAAATGTAAAAGTTTTCGTTTAGATTACAAAAATCACAGCATGCATTCAACTAAGTAATGAATTAATTCATACAACCATTGAGCATATAGCGCGTTTCACATGTTCACGCGTGGGCGGGCTCGGCGTCTGGTGCTTTGACTGCTACCTCTGTCCTGAGGTGTGCTCGAGCCAGGCCGAGTGCCGGCCGGCTGCACGGCGCCACCTCTTCTGCATGTGCTTCTAAAACATCAATCAGCGTGCGTAGGCAGTATTGTTGGTGTTAACGAACAAACTTTAAAAAGTTGACTTTCAGAACACATAGAGTTAAAAGAAACATAATTCATAAAATTAATTTTCATCATTTTTATCATGTTAAAACTTTGCTATTTATCATTTAGAAATGTCCAATTAAAATAACTGGACTGGCTCTTGCGGTATTGTCCACTATATGGATATAAAAGAGGAAAGATAAGGATAACTACTAAGGTTCATTGTCTGAAAACTTTGACTGTCTTGTATCATGTATATATTTGCAAATTTATGAATGTTTTGCGTAGTTAGGCATGTTTTGTCTATCCTCATTAAAAGCCCTATTTGCTTCAGAATGTATACACCCTGTGAAATACCATCAAACCACAGCCTATTGTTCTCTCAATGTTTACATTTCAAATTCTGGCTTAAAGTGCACCCAAAATGGCAAAGGTACAGCTTTTACTGGTACTCCCTCACAATGGTTGCATCTATTTGACACAGCAATAGTTTTATTCCACTCGTTTACATGTTGGATATTGACGTACAAATTAAGCAAAATTTTTGTTTTGTAGTTGTTGAGTTATTTGCAACATTCCACAGAGTTTATTCCTAAATTGTTAATAACAGTTATTTGAATCGCACTGTATCGCATCAAAGCAACTGTTTATTTGATTCAAAGTTTGTAAAGCATAAGAAAACGGGTTTTTAATGCCATATTTTTTTTAAACATTTTTGAGATGAGTCATTCTGTAAAGAAATCAAAAGAAACATTGTAAAAAAAATAAATGTCATGGTTTAAATGTCAAAGCTCTGAATTAAAGCTCACACTTTATCTTAATAGGCACATCAACATGGAAAGAACAAATATGCAAGAAATGTGTCCGTTGGAGCACGTATGGCTTGCTGGCCAACATTCATTGAAATGGGGTACAAACTTGATTTGAAAATGCGTTGTTACTGGGGAATCATACGTTTAAGAACAAATATTGCTTAATTGTTAAGAAACAGAAACAATTCGATTAAGACACCCCTATATAATACAATAAAATCACGCTACAATTGTAAACATATCGAGTGTGTATGTACCGAGTGTGCATGTGTTGAATTTGAATGTGCCAAGTGTGCATGAACCCAGTGCGCATATGCCGAGTGCGCATGAGCTGGGTGCATATGGATCCAGTGTATTTGTCGAATGTGCGGTATGAACGATGCAATCATCAATTCATGTTTATTTTATATGAACAGGATTCAGACTGAAACCATTTCTGAAACCCCTTTTCAAGTGATTACACAACTTTCTTGTGTTTACGCTCACTACAAAAAAAGCGAAAAAAGCTGACACTTTGATCAAAAACACCTCTGAACCATAAATAATTTGATTTAAAATAGTTTTCCAATAATTACACAACTTTCTGGTATTATCGCCAACTTGAAAATTTGCGAATTAAGCTCAAACCTTAATTTTGCTTATTTTTGGATAAAGAGAAATGTTTTAGAAGTAGCATTCCAGTGATTACACAGCATTCTTATATTATCGCCCACTTTGCGAAAATTTGCGAATCAAACTTAAATCTTGATTTTTGTGTATCTTGGGATGAAAAGAAATGGTTTAGAAGTGGTATTCTAAGAAAACTTTCTTACATTAACGCCCACTTAAACATTTGCAAATCACGCACAATCTTTGATTATGTGCATCTTGGGATACAAAAATCACCGAGAAGTGGTATTTTAGTAATTACACAGCCTTCTTGTATTATCGCCCACTTTGCAAAAGCTCAATTTGCGAATTGAGCTTTGGTTTTGTTTATCTTGGGATGAAAAGAAAAGGGATTCAAAGTGGTATTCTAGTAATTGCACAGCTTTCTTGTATTATCGTCCACTTTTAAATTAGCTAATTAAGCTAAAACTTGATTTTGTACATCTTAGGATGACAAAAAATGGTTTAGAAGTGGTTTTCTAGTGTTTACACAACTTTCTTGTATTATCACCCACTCAAAAAATTATGCAATTGAAGTTCAATCTATGTAATATACCTCTTGGAATTATAATAAATAGATCAGAATTGTTTTTCCTAGTAATTAGACACATTTCGTGTATTATCGCCCACTGAAAAATATGCAAATCAAGTCCAAGCTATGTTGAATACGTCTTAGACTGAAATGAAAATGGCTCAGAAGTGATTTCTAGTAATTACACAACTTTTATTGTGTTATCGCTGACTTAGATAATTATGCAAATCAAGTTCAAGCTGTGTAGTGAACGTCTTGGAATGATACTAAATAGATTAGAATTGGTCTTCTAATGATTCGAAAACTTACTTTCATTATCGTTCTCTTAAGAAAATATGCAAATCAAGTTTAAGGGGTCATCCATAAAGTACTTACGCACGGAGAGAGATGCTCGGCCCACGCGTACGCATTGCGTACACGGGGGAGGTAGGATTAGAGCTGTTGCGTTCTTATGCATTTTTTTAATATTCATCAAAGTTTTTTACATTTAATAAACTTTATATTTTAGTTAAATATAAACATACTTGCATAAAATGAAAGGAGTTACAAACTCAATGTTATACTTATTATACATCCAAGAAAATTGCGTACGTGCGTACAGCGGAGACATGGGAGGGGGGAGGTTCCAGGCCAATGCGTACGCACTGCATACAGGAGAGGGGGTCAAAAATTGGCAATTTCTTGCGTACGTACTTTATGGATGGCCCCTAAGCTATGTAGCAAATGTCTTGGAATTATAAAAACATAGATAAGAGGTGGTTTTCTAGTAATCAGAGAACTTAATCGTATTATCGCCAAGTGATTTAATCTTGTATTATCGCCCTTTTCATAATATTATAACCTAACGTGACCTTGACCTGACCTTTATGTAACCTTCATGTGATCTTGACTTGACTTTGACTGTTTTTTTAGACGAATTCATAACAGAAACCTTAGCGAAAATTATATGAATCATTAAAATGATGTTGGGGGTGCTAAGTTCCGACCTCACTCACAGACAAACGGACGGTGTGGTCCCCCAAGAGGAAATACACATCTCCAACCCATACTTGGATTAGTTAAACTTTGTGGGGACTTAGGTTTCTATAACTCTCAGAGACAAACGGACAGACCGACGTCGCTCCAAAGGGGAGATGTACAACTTCAACCCATATATTGAATCCGTATATGTTTCAGATTGATCCGACCAACACCCTGGGAGAGGTTCAGGACAGGACATTGGACATAAATCACTTGGATTAGTAAACTGCTTCGGAGACCTTAGTTCCGACACCTCTCACAGACAAACGAATAATCGACGTCACCCCCAAGAGGAAATGCAAAACATCATTTAATCTACATAGGTTTCAGATTGATCTGACCAAAACCCTAGGACAAATTCATGACACAAAACTGTGTGTGTGCATGCACGCACATACAAAGGTGAAAATTACAAATGTGTCCCAAATCACCTCAACACCCTTAAAACGTGTTTTTAAACAAAATAAAAGTCCTTTTAGTTTTTGACCCCACAAATCAATTACATTACTAAAACCAAAACTAGCAATATACTGCGTAAGGCAAGAAAGGTTGAGTATCCTTATCATGCGCTCATATATATTCAAATCACAGAGAAACCTAGGAATGTGTCCGTCGGAGCACGTATGGCCCACCAGCCAACTTTCATTGGAATGGGGTGCAACAACATTTAAAAAAGCAATAACAAATGGGCAATCAAGTTAAAGCTTTAACTTAATCAGGATCAAATTTACGTCTGGAAATTAAGATGAATAACTTAAAAATGGTTCATCAGGGATTAAACAATTTTCTTGCATTTTTGCCCACTAAACGTTTCGAATCAAGCTCAAACTTTGATTCTGGTGATGTTGGTATGAAATTAAAAGGTCCAAATTAAAACGATCAGGAGTGGTTTTCTAGTGATTAGACAACTTTCTTGAATCATCGCCTATTTTCTAAAAATATGCAAATCAACTTTGATCTATGTAGTATACGTCAGAGCAGAATAATTCATCGATTAGAAGTAGTTTTCTAATAATTAGACAATTTTCATGCATTATCGCCCGCTCAAATATGCAAATCAACTTAAACCTGTGTAGTTTATGTCTCGGAAGGATAAAGCATCCATTAGAAGTGGTTTTTAAAGTGATTTAACAACTTTTTTGTATTATAGTTCACCAAAAACAATTTCTAAACTAGACCGTCAGTGAATGGGGTGCATCAGTGAATGGGGTGCGACAGTGAATGGGAATGTTTGTGTTTCTGGCGTGCATAATTATGCTTTTAATCAGTACGATGCATGTTAAATACTTATATATAAAGGCTACTCCGCGAATATCCTTTTCTTGGGAAAATGCTTACCATTTAGAGTGTTACCATTTAATTTTTGTTTTTGTTAAAACAAAAACATGTATGTCTCCCCCTGCACCCCTCTTCTCTTCTCCCTAGTTCATAGTTCCCCTGTACCTTTCATTTTGCAATCTGAAATATCTTGCTATTTGATTAAGTACACCCATATATATAACCAAAAATGTATGCTTTCGGGATACATTTTTAAATTATACATCAGATTTATATTTAAAACCAACTAAGTATTTTAAGATTCTAAAACGGAAATTGCCATCTCGAGTAATTTATGAGACGTTAGCTTATAAACGTATTAAATTTATGTGAAAGATTAAAAACTAGGAATATTAGGTAAACATGTATATGCTTAAAAGCCTAATTGATCCTTTTAGAAAGCTGGGTCATTGTCCTATGGCATTGCATTATTGTTCTTTCATAAAAAACAGTGACTTTGAATGGAAAGAGCACATAGATTAAGAACAAAATCTAGTTAAATAGATAATTGGAAAGCTGGGTCACTGTCCTATGGCATCGCTTCAATATCAAAAGTGAAAAAAAAATCCAAGCAGAGCATTGGCTTTGACTAACAGTTAATGATACATTCAAATCTAATGAAAAAAATCCACGATTAATAAAACAACTAAAAAGCTGGGTCACTGTCCTTTGGCATTTTACAATCGTTAGATGATAAGAGATTGCCATCTCGAGTAACTTCTGAGATATATGCGTTTTCATGTATCAAAGTTATGTGAAAAATCAACATCTAAGTAGATTTTAAAAATGTACGCATAGCTGTGCAGCTTATGAGCCCAGCTTTTCTCTTTAGTAAGCTGGGTCATTGTCCTACGACATTGCATTATTATACATTTAAAAGTAAAGCTCTAGTGAAGAAAGTTTCTATTGATGAAGAATAGTGCCTCAGAATGGGAAGAGTACATATGAGCAGTTTAACGCATAAAGGGCACACCTGGGTTTTTAGAGAATAACTCATATAATGGGAAAACAACAAGCTTAGCTTATAAAGCAAATATTGCAAACTATTTAGTCATAGCAAAGCAATATATGCTAAAAATTTCATCTATTTATCTCTATAAATAAAAAAGTTATGTTTAAAAAAAGGCCAAATTTGTGACAAAACCCAGTCTCACAGTAAAAAATCGAACAGTAAAACCTGATTTTATTTATACTGGCATATAAATCATAAACCATTATATGCTATTTTCATGAGAGCTTTGCTGGAATTTAATGGCGTAGTAAAGATGAAACTCTTCATGTATTATATGAAAACTTATGAGAAAAACCCGAAAACGCAACTTTTGTCACAAAATGTCATCGGCGCAACATTGATTTTTTGTATATGGTGTCAATCAGAGTTAATAAGGAGTAAACAATTGCCCGCTTGATATTTTAAAGAGTCGATATAATGACAACAGAAAAATCAAACTAAAAGAGTTGTGCAACATAGCGCTTTCCAATCATTTGATTTAAACTAGAAGCATACAGCACTGTCACAAAAAATGTCATCGGCGCAGTCGAAATGTTTTAGTTCATAGTTTTTAAATCCCACGGTTCTCTTTATTCTTTTCCTTTATAATCTATCCACTTCATCGAACTGAAAGTGATTAGCATGATTTTGACGACAGGTTTCTCCTATTTCCAGAATTATTGATGTTTTTGAAAATGTCATCGGCGCAGATAAAAAGCCAAAATACGATACATACGTTTTAAAGTATCTTTATCATTATTTAGCAATAAAACACTTTTTTACGGTAGCAATACTATAGAAACTCTAATTATAGGTAGAAAATCATTGACTAATTACAATTTTTTGCTTACTTTTTTTAGATTAATCTAGATTTAAATAGGTTTTTTTTTTACAAATCACTGAATTACTGAGCCAATACGTCTGAAGAAGAGCAATTTGCAGTATAAAACGTTAAAGCAGTGCAGATGATTAGCTCCACAAACGTACAGGAGATGCAGTCAATAGCAATGCAATATTAGAATGAGATTAATAATACAAATTTCATTCTGCGCCGATGACACTTTTTTGTGACATTTATTGTTTCCGAGGCATAATCAAATACTTCATAGTATGCAATATCTATAAAAGTATCCTACTTGTTAAGCATGATGCAAGTATTGTCAATTTCATTCTACACACCATAAAATGCCAATTCAGAACTTTTGTTGGAATGTTTTATGTTTGGCGTAATGTCTTTAGATAGGATAATTTGTTGGTTCAAAATAATTCGAGAATTTTGGAATGAACGGGCCTTTAAGAATCTTCATAGTTTCTTACCACAGATACATAACATGTAGCTTAAAATGTCTGTTTTGACATTATGCACATTAAGTTAGCTGTATTCATAGTACCATGTGTAAATTTATACGCATACAATTAAGCTCAAATGTGGTTTTGCATTTATTATTGATATATTTTGAAAAGATCATTTACAGAGAATGAAAACGGTAGCATCCAAGTTTGGGAAAACGGTAGCATTCAAGTTTGGTAAACTATAGGCAAATAGCGATTATTCGTCAACTTAATTTTTTTTTGGCAGAAAGTGTCTTTAGTTTAGATAATTTGTTAGCTGAAAAAAAAAAGATTTCGGAAATATAGGTCTTTCAGAATCAACATGGGTTTGCATAATAGATTTTTAACTGCATCAGTGTGTAGACAGACCAGTAAAGTTTTTGTCTGGTTTTGAATTTGACATTGATATATTTTTTGAAAATGTCATTAATATCAAATGGACCCAATATGGTAAACCATAGGTAGATAGAGAGCGGTAAAAGATTAACAAGTAGTCAGCATAAACTATTTTTTGGCGACAAGTTCTATAGTTAGAGATGATTTGCTAGTTCGAAGAAATCACAGATCTACATGTTTCCGTATGATAGCCATTTGGTTACTTTTTTTTCATTCCTTAAGTTTGTCAATATGTAAAAAAAACTCACGTTTTGTTTTGCACTCGATTTTTAAAAAATATTTCTGAAAATATCATTGACTATGAATTGACATAGTAGCATCCACTTTAGTGAAATATATGCAAAAAGAGAGCGGTATCGCGTAAACCATCAATCAAAAGTTGAAGAAAATGAAATTGTGAAAGGAAGAATGAAAATTTAATGTCACAAATTCCAGTCATCGGCGCAGCCTTTTGCTGAAGTATTTCTAAGATGGGTTTGACAAAAACTTAAGATAGATAAACTGAATTATTCTTTAGAAATATATTGGTGGTACCTTTAGGTGAATGTTTAAAAGAAAAACTAATTGTCAGATCCAGATGTTATCAGATAACACGGGTTTATCAAGCAGATGTGTAATAATTTTCGAAAACTGGAACAATATCATCAAAATTTGACAAATTGATTCACAAAGCCTTATATCTCGAATATGTTATCGTACAAGTGATATACGCATCAAATTTAAGACGGTTTGTTCATATCAACTGCTTTAGGGCACGTTTTCATAAAAAGTCATCTTAAGCATGAAAATGTCATCGGCGCAGCATTTTTGTGACATGTTGTCAAGAAGTAGTTATCAACATTACAAGTTTGAAATTCACACACATAGCGCTATGTGCACATGAGATAAACGCACACTATTCATTTTCCTGCAATCTCAGTAAATACGCCTGATATAAAAACTTAACGTCCCAAAAACACTTTATTTAAATCATGTTTTCAATTTAGTAAATTATTTACTTGGGTATAGTATACATTGATTTTCATCAATTTTATTGGAGGTTACATGCCTCTGAAATAAATGTAATTCATAAATAGTTTGATAGTTATAATATTTTGGTTTCTTAAGCTCGTTTGAAAAAAGCTGAAAAAACGTTTTTTTCTGAAGACGTAACTTTAGCGGTAAAAATTTAATAGTTCGCCCGGCTCATGTTCTCGAAACATGTTTTCTAATACAGATTAACCCTTTCTAGTGCAAAATAGCTATAAAGTTTAGTCTGAAATGCCCATCCTAAAAATGACCCCATGAGACTCAGGTGTGCCCTTTATGCGTAAAACTGCTCATATATAAAAAAAATCTGAATAATAAGATAGCTGGGTCACTGTCCTATGGCATCGTTGCAATCATTAAAAGAGAAGAAATTCAAGCAAAGTATCGAAACAGACTACATAGATAATAAAATCTAGATATGCATATAGCTAATTTGTTTACAAGTATAGCTTTTACTTTTAATAAGCTGGGTCATTGTCCTATGGCATTGCAATACTATACATTGAAATTGGAATTAAAATAAATTAGTCTATGTTTTTAATGAAAACAGTAGAGAAGGAAGTAGCTATCAGTGAAGAACATTGCCTCAGAATTATTTAAGTACATTTAATTTTAAACTGCTAAACTCAAATATAGATGAAAAAGAGAAAAAACATTCAGTTAAGGAAGTGGTTATTAATAAAGAATAATGCCTCAGAGTGATTAGGGTACATATATAATCGTACTTCTGCTTAAATGGCCATAATTGTTGCGGATTACACTGCATACAGGATGCCAGTGCTGTTTACATGCCTTGCTTCCAGCGACTTCCACACAGGATCACCGCTGAATTCGCCAAAAAATCCTTGAGCGATAATATAAGAAAAAAGGCCATTTTTGAAATCAAAATTGCAAAAATTGCTCAAAATCTACCAAAATTTAACATTTTGCATATTTGACTCTGACGTTGCACAATGGGAATGTTTTTGCTAACACTACAAAAAATTCCGGTGTCTCTATCTTTTATAGTTACCGAGATCTGGCCTGGACAAAACACAAATCTAAAAAGTGGTTTTTTGGCCAAAACTTCCAAAATTTTTGGCAAAATTGAATTTTGACTTTTTGTTGCACAACTTGAGTAGGTATATTATTTTTGTAATTTTTTGCAATTTTTTTGCACGAAGGGTTCTTGGAGATATGGCTCGGACAAGAAAGCGTTACACACGGACGGACGGACGGACGGACGGACGGACGGACGGACATACACGGAGGGAAGAACAATATATGTCTCCCGCAGGGGGAGACATATAATTCTGAGCGCTCTTTCTGAGAGGGTTGTGCTAAAAATGAATGTTATTAAGTTTAATTGTCATGTATGAAATATGTGCGCTATGATTGTTTTGTTTAAAAACGTTCGAATGAAGCAAAAACTCAGTTTTATTAACAAAATCATGTGCGATATTTTTCCGGTGTAAACTAAGTAAAAATAATGCTAAGAATTCAATTTTTACTTGCACAACTTATTATTAGTTTACAATTTTACAGCGCACAACTTTGATTAAGGTTACTTTTGCGTTTGATTATATTCACTTTATGCGCAACCTTCTCAGAAGGAGCGCACAGAATTTGAAATTGAGATGAATGGAGTTGCTTATTAGGGACATATGGCCTTCAGAAGTGGCCTTCCTTCTGAAGGCCATACAGAGCTAATGGGCTAGCCACTAGAGGCAGTGAATTGGAAAGTGGTCAATTGGTGCATATAAACAGCGGCTTTTTGATAAAAAGAGCTGATTTCATTGGGCTTTGGTTCTTGGAAAGTAGAATTTCAGGTTGTGTGTTGCAATATAGGGTCTGTCTGCCTGTACCTGTCTGTAGAAATACGACCCAGAATCCCTCAATTGGGCATTAACGGGTCGGAAGGGGAGGTGGGCGTATTTACTTTAGTCGAAGATACACGTTTTCAGTTTGACTTTAAGCGTGTCCTGTGACATAGCACATACTGTTTCATTATCCAATATATTCCAGTCTTTAATTGTTTTCGGAAAAAAAAATTCTATATTGTGCACATCGCGTGTCTACATTTACATAGCACTTTGAATTGATTCTAGAGTGGCTTACGATAAGTTTTCCGGTGTATTGTGTAGGTTTTATCTTTTATCATCCAGTGGCGTGAGATATTCGTCATTATTCACCGCCGGTACTAGCCCATTTGATATTTTGTAGAATAGCGAGAGTCTGTTAAATAAACACCTTTGCTGTAATGCAGGTAATCCGAGATCTTTGAGCGTTTTTGTCATGAAACCTTTTGAGTTCGTTTTATAGTCACCGACAATAAAACGCGCGGCACGCCTCTGTACTTTTTTCAGACTACGTATATCCTGTTGTACATATGGGTCCCAAACTGCGCAGCCGTATTCAAGAACAGACCTGACTAACGATAAGTATGCAGTGGTTTTGTGCGTTTTTGGAAGGAATTCGAGATTGCGACGAAGCATATCTACAAGGCTGTTTTCCCTAATCGATTGTAGGACGATTTAGAGCGTAATCGTTCTCAAATCGATTGCCCAATAGATTCAAAATGATTGGGAGGGAATCGATCTCAAATCGATTTCAAAATCTTGTCTTGAGGATGATTTAGTAATGCACCGATAAGCGATTAAATGAATCAATTGTAGAACGATTTAGAGCGCAATCGTTCTCAAATCGATTGCCCAATCGATTCAAAATGATTGGGACGGAATCGATCTCAAATCGATTTCAACATCTTGTCTTGACGATGATTTTGTAATGCACCGATAAGCGATTAAATGAATCGATTGTGAATAGATTGAGCTCGAATGGATTGAAAATATATTCAATAAACATTTATAATTGATTCGATGAAAATATTTCAAATCAAACAAACGAATTCAGAAGTGATTGCATGTACATGCAGGCCTTTGAATTAAATAAACATTAATTGTTTTAAGACTATTTTAAGTTACATTAACCGAAGTTTCATTCAAAAGCATAACTATTTCAAGTGTTTCAAAATATAACAATGTTACATCATAAAAGCAGTATGTATTGAATGATGTTGTTAACATAATACAGTATTTATTAATATTTTTTGCTTTGGTTACAGAATGTTAATTTCTAAAAAGAAAAGTACCATTTTATCATTCAAATTAAAATCAATCTTTTTTTCTCTCAAATACATGTATAAAATACTGCCATAGATAATGTTGTCCTTGGGCATGTACTCAGTGAAAAGTGACACCTGTCAATCATCTCAATCAACAACCAATCACAATCATGTGTAATACCCGGTTGCTTGGTAACGAGGGCCGGTCATTGCAACGATCACTATCAATATCTAAGTTGACTGAGTCAAAAGTAAAAAAGAAGAATGAAGTTTTAAAATAAATTTGTATCTAAAAAGATAAAGAATATAGCGGGACGTATACAATGACTATGATGGGCAAAACATTTTGTTTTGTTTTCATTTCTTAAAATATACAAGTTCAACTAATGCAGTAAATAAAAAGATAATTTGTCTCATGAAAAAGTAAAATGCACTAAGCATTCTAGATATCTCAGAAATTGTTCAAATTGAGCTAATAACAAATGAAATTGAAAAGAAACCTCAATAGTTCATTCTAAAACGACTCATATTTCAAGACATGTATGGTTTCATAAATCCCACATAGCACCTAAACTAAAGGGAGCGTCGAAATGACGTTCAAAATAGGTACAGAAATAACTTAAACGTACTCTTAAGTTCCATTAGACGTTTATGTGCATTTTGGACGCCGAACGGCCATTCAAGCATTCAGGTGCTGTCCCCAGTGTCATATGTAAATGCATATAAAGTATATCAACCAATCGATTTAAAATGATTAAAACGCTCAATCGCTTACTCTTGATTCTCTAATATATTCAGAAAACATTTTCCAATCGATTATAAATGTTTGCATTTTCAATCGATTTGAGAACGATTTGCCTAAATCGATTTCAGTATGCCCCATTTTTTCTGATTGAAATCAGTCATCTAAATAGTTCTCAAATCGCTTTCAATCGATTTCAATCGATTTGGGAAAACAGCTGCGTAGGGCGATACAGGCTTTGTTAGTAGTGTTGGCGATGTGTTTGCGCCATTTGAGGTCGTCAAAAATTTGTAGACCTAGGTAAGGGCTATCGTGTACAGTGTCAAGTATGTGACAACTGAGGCTATACATATGTTTGTTTTTGGTACTTCGGGCCGATGTGCATAATATAACACTTTTTGACGTTAAAACGCATCCCCCATTTTTCTGCCCACTGCTCGAGCGCATGAAGATCCTGTTGTAGAGCCATCTTATCCTTGTCGTTGCGGATTGGTCGGTAGAGGAGGCAGTCGTCAGCAAAGAGTCTGACTTGGGATGAGACACACTCAAGAAGATCATTTATATGGCACAAGAATAATAGCGGACCAAGCACTGTACCTTGGGGTACTCCTGATTCTACTTTGGTTTCGGATGAATTGACCACTTTCCAATAAAACACCAGTATCGACCAGGCTGATCCTAGCACACATTTACAGCACACAAATAAGAAAAGCTGAACACAGCACACTAAGAATTTCTAGCACACAATACAGCCAACAGGGTAAACACTGTCATTTAAACCATGATTTCCCGAATCAAAATGATTCTTTTGGATGTCATACTATCGCTCATGACCTATCAAATGCATTTTCATTTCCCGTTACGCGGCACAAGTCTTTGCTTCTTCAAATTTTAAAGATTTTAAAATTGAAATTGGAAATTTTTAAAACGTCATTTAAACCATGATTTCACGAATCGAAGTGATTCTTTTGGATGTCATACTATCGCTCATGACCTATCAAATACATTTTCAATTCCCGTTACGCGGCACAAGTCTTTGCTTCTTCAAATTTTAAAGATTTTAAAATTGAAATTTGAAAATTTTAAAACGTCATTTAAACCATGATTTCCCGAATCGAAATGATTCATTTGGATGTCATGTTTTCGCTGATGACCTATCAAATACATTTTCATTTCCCGTTACGCGGCACAAGTCTTTGCTTGTTCAAATTTTAAAGATTTTAAAATTGAAATTTGAAAATTTTAAAATGTCATTTGAACCATGATTTCCCGAATCGAAATGATTCTTTTGGATGTCATATTATCGCTGATGACCTATTAAATACATTTTTATGTTCCGTTACGCGGCACAAGTCTTTGCTTCTTCAAATTTTAAAGATTTTAAAATTGAAATTTGAAAATTTTAAAACGTCATTTGAACCATGATTTCCCGAATCGAAATGATTCTTTTGGATGTCATATTATCGCTGATGACCTATTAAATACATTTTTATGTTCCGTTACTCGGCACAAGTCTTTGCTTGTTCAAATTTTAAAAGTTTTGAAATTGAAATTTGAAAATTTTAAAACATCATTTAAACCATTATTTCCCGAATCGAAATGATTCTTTTGGATGTCATATAATCGCTGATGACCTATCAAATACATTTTAAATTCCCGTTACGCGGCACAAGTCTTTGCTTGTTCAAATTTTAAAGATTTTAAAATTGAAATTGGAAAATTTTAAAACGTCATTTAAACCATGATTTCCTGAATCGAAATGATTCTTTTGGATGTCATGTTTTCGCTGATAACCTATCAAATACAGTTTCAATTTCCATTACGCGGCACAAGTCTTTGCTTGTTCAAATTTAAAAGTTTTGAAATTGAAATTTGAAAATTTTAAAACGTCATTCAAAGCATGATTTCCTGAATCGAAATGATTCTTTTGGATGTCATATTATTGTTGATGACCTAATAAATACATTTTTATGTTCCGTTACGCGGCACAAGTCTTTGCTTGTTCAAATTTTAAAAGTTTTGAAATTGAAATTTGCAAATTTTAAAACATCATTTAAACCATTATTTCCCGAATCGAAATGATTCTTTTGGATGTCATATTATCGCTGATGACCTATCAAATACATTTTAAATTCCCGTTACGCGGCACAAGTCTTTGCTTGTTCAAATTTTAAAGATTTTAAAATTGAAATTGGAAAATTTTAAAACGTCATTTAAACCATGATTTCCTGAATCGAAATGATTCTTTTGGATGTCA
>CAXHUQ010000091.1:0-20104 GCA_964020085.1 Micromussa lordhowensis | reverse complement strand
CTGGTGGGAAAAATTGCATTGACGTGTTGTCTGAGGAAACTTGAATTAATGACTTGAATTAATGACTAGCCACGAGACTCTGACATGTACTTTTAACTTTAAACTTCATCGCAGTTCAATAGAATTATCTTACCAGCTGACAGTTCCTCACAACATTTTTTTGGTCTTGAAATTCACTGTCGACATAGTAGTGAGAAGGAATTTTATTGGAAGACCGTTGATCAGGACTGAAATTCTCTCAACATTGACTGGTGAGTCTGCATGTTTTTAGTCTTTTGAAAACAATAATCGAAATGTCTGGAATGATGAGATGGAATTTTAGGGGCCCGGGCTCAATTTTGGCATTCAAATTACCTTTTCGAATTCATCGGATCTGCATTGCTCTGGTGAAGTCAGCTGGTGGGAAGAATTGCATTGACGTATTAGAATAATTGTCACTCACATGTGCTATGAACTGGCTTTTTGTCTGAGAAGCCAGTCTGTTTTTAGCTGTGATTTCTTGATCATGAATGATGTCAAACTGCTTTTTTCTGTCGATCAGGACTCAAATTCTCTGACAATTTTGGCATTAAATATATCTTTCGAATTCATCGGAAATTCAGCTCATTCCGCATGAAAACACTGAGAAGAGAGTTCAAAACATCCTTCGCGCAAGTGTTTTCACGGGTTTTTTCTCGTTCAATTTGGAATTAATTTGCACTTTCAGCTTTTCTGAAATTGATTCCAAATTGAACTCGAAACTCGAAACCGCGTGATTACCTGTGCAAATCAATTTGGTTAACTGGCAAATTCCCGTCGTATTTGAAGGTCGAAATACACGGCAGGAAAAATGGCAGTAATGTTATGGTGTAAATTTATCTTTATTCCCAGAATAGTCTGATCAGTTGTAGCAACAATATTATTGAGGGAATTTTATTGCGAGCTAATATTTTCATTCATCTGAGCTTGACTCGTCGGACGAAAGTCAGCCGGTAGGGAGCGTTCGGATTGCATGGTGGGAACTGAGGAACAACGTGTGAAGAGGTGAAAAGGAATTTGATCAACGCCGATGTTCTCCCAACGTCGACAATTTATGTTTTGAGTGGTGAAAGTCACTACATGTACTCCCAGAATAGTTTAATCAGTCGTAGGAATGATATCGTGAGAATAATACTCGTTACTGGTAGTCGGGGATAAGCCTTCGTTATGCAGGTTCTCAAGTCCGATTAAGTCGGCAATTCTCATAAGATGTGTGTTGCATTGTAATTGCATTGTATTATTTCATTCTTAGAATTTATTGACACAATAAACAGTTTAGTGACTTGATGAGATCTGTCTTGCATTCTATCATTTTGTCAGAGAATCTTGAAAAACTGAGATCTGTGCCAATCGATTTCAGTAGCAGTTTGTGATAAAAAATCAGGAAGTTGGTAATTTCATTTTTCCAGGCCGGAAAAATTTCCAGGCAAATATTTCCGAGCGCTGCCTGGGAACGAGGTTGATAAGCAAAATGGCGGACGTGTTTCTTGTAGATCACGGAAGCTGGCTAGTTAGTATTTCAGTCGCCTGAAAGCGCTAAATGTCCCTTTTTGCTGTCCGAGGAAAATGTCTTGAGTCGCAGAGAAGTTCGTGAGGGCCGTCGATGGATAAGCTGGCCGCCATTTGACGACCTGCCTGATGCCAGCATCGCAGGATCGCATGATATAGCACAATCGGAAGGTAGATTTAATAGTCCTGTAATAATTTGCTTTCGATTTAAGCAATAGAGCACTTTTTCCGTCTTTATATAGCCTCATGTAAACACGAGGAGGGCTGGGAGAATTCGAGACAGTTATGCAAACCCGAGGCACATACAGTCGAGGGTTCGTAACAACAAAAACAACAATTTATTTACCCCATAAACTTACATACATGCAGATAAATTATTCAAATAGATAGAGATAAAATAATATAACGGGGTCTGGCTGCCTGAAATAACTGAAAACTTAAAAGGGGCAGGCAGGCAGCATTACAATTTGTTTAGGATAATTTAGGTCGGACGGACACACATACATCACAATAGAAAAATATGGAAGGTAAAGCACAATAGTAGCAATATAAAAACCATACATTATTCGTTATTATTGCAAAACCATACAGTCACCAAATTCACACCCCAAGCAATTGACTTTGGAGTCAAACGCCCCTCCCCTCTCCCCCCAACGGGGGGTGAACTACTGCCACGTACACCTGCCCAACATACATACGTTTGTTCTCGAGCCCGCCTAGTGAAAAAACACCCTCTCCACAACTATTCTCGACTTGCTGCCAATTTTCTTGCAAAACCATACAGTCACCAAATTCACACCCCAAGCAATTGACTTTGGAGTCAAACGCCCCTCCCCTCTCCCCCCAACGGGGGGTGAACTACTGCCACGTACACCTGCCCAACATACATACGTTTGTTCTCGAGCCCGCCTAGTGAAAAAACACCCTCTCCACAACTATTCTCGACTTGCTGCCAATTTTCTTGCAAAACCATACAGTCACCAAATTCACACCCCAAGCAATTGACTTTGGAGTCAAACGCCCCTCCCCTCTCCCCCCAACGGGGGGTGAACTACTGCCACGTACACCTGCCCAACATACATACGTTTGTTCTCGAGCCCGCCTAGTGAAAAAATTTTCTTGCAAACCATACAGTCACCATACAATCACCCTGCAAAATTTGATCCAGGAACGTCTTTTGGGGTCTGTTGGACTGGATTTACCTTGACTTTCATTTTTCATTTTCAGTTCAAGGCTGCCCAAACAGGCTGAATTAAGCCGATTCTGCATTCTACAGGTATGAACCTTTCATAGTTCAGCGGTGGAAGTCAGAGGAGGAAACTGTATTGTGAAACATGATTTTATTTTGGTGAGTTGACAAACTGGGGTAATTGTTTTGGCAGGGTAACAAGGCGAGGAAACTTGACAAGGCCACCTAGTTGATCTGGAAATCTGATCTAAGAGTTGGCCTGAACTTGGTTGTTTGTGGATGCATCCGGGTCAGGGAATCAGTTGTGGCGTCCACTGGAAAGCAACGTTTCAGCTTGAAAGCTGGCACTTCAAGTTGATAGCCATTTTGTTAGTCGAGCCACTCCAAATGACACTTTATAAGACTGATTTCTCACTTGAGGCTGTTATAGATGTCACCTGATGGAACAAATGAGAATATTTTTAAGTCCAGAGTTAAGAAATGTCTTAGTTTATCATTTATTTAAATATTTAGACATTTCAAATTCTCTGCAACAGTAATTAGTGGTATGTAAATTTTATAGTGTATAAAGCATGGCTATGAATATTATTGTCTTTAAAATCCCCCTGAAGAGTGAGAGATCACGGAACAGGCTTGTTGGGATGAAAGTGTAGTTTTTGATGAAGTCTTCAATTCATTATCTTATTATAATACATATATCTATATCTACCTGGAGTTTTGAAAATGGGGTCTGTTAATATGGTGCTATTAAGTTATTTTCGTCTGTAAACTTTATCAAACCAGCTTGACTTGATTAAGCCATTTCGATTTTTTGGATTTCAATTTCAATTTGACTTTGACTTTTCTCGACAGAGGTTGGGGTTGTATATCAGAAATATGCAAAACTGTCAGAATCAAACTAGTTTGTTATTAAGTTGAAGCCAAATTAAAATTTTAAGCCCAACAGGGTTTTATGTACTAATATCTCCAGGAGTGTGCCTAATTTTGGATATCTATTTGGAGTTCCTGTCCCGTAATCCAAGTGAAGGTGTTTGGGTGTGGTTTCTTTGTACTCTTATGCCTAGTATCAAGTGGCTTTGACTTGTGCTGAGTGGAGAACATGCTATATACTAGGTAGAGATAGCACAGTTTTCAGGCATTGACTATGATTTAAAGGCTGTCTAGTGTGCCATTATTGATGCAATTGCTTGCAAAGGGCTTTCCTGTGATATGATGACATGAGCCTAAATATTTCCACAGGTGGCCAAGAGATTCTAGTTTCATTTCCTGGTTATGCTATATAAAGTTTGGAGTGTATAACTTCAGGTAAGCACTGCTTAAGTTACTCTATAACACTTGGTCTTATAGAAATTATTGGTCTTGGAAAAATTCAGGCTCATGGTATCATATCACATGAAAGCCCTTTGCAATCAATTGCCTCAATATAATTATAATTATAATATTAATTATAAATTTTCATTCATTTATCTTGCTACCTTGATATATTTACTTTTATGTAAGTTATGCATATGTACGTATATAGATATATTTTTTATGTTAGCTTTTATTTATTGTTGATGTGATGTCTGAAAGGATTTTATCAACTAAATAAATGTAGTTGTACAATAATAGCACACTAAACTGTCTTAATCATAGTCAAATCCTGACAACTGTGCTATCTCTCTGGTTTTGAGGTCTTGTTTTGACAGAGTATGGCAAGGAAGCTTGACAAAGAAGGCCTCCTAGTGGTGATCTGGAAATCTAACCCAAGAGTTGGGAAGTTGATTCCGGAACTTGGTCTTCGTGGATGGATCCTGTTCTTGAGTTGTCAGGGAATCATTTGTGACATCCACCGGAAAGCGGTATCCCTTCCACAAGTCGGGAGTTTTTGCATGTATCAGCTCTAGAGTTACTAAGTTATCCAAGTAGTAATGGTACAATCAAATGAGTTTATTGTTTATTTAAATATTTAGACATTTCAAATTCTCTGCGGCAGTAATTACCGGTATGTCAATTGTATAGTGTACAAAGCATGGCTATGAATATTATTGTCTTTAAAATCCCCCTGAAGAGTGATAGATCACCTAACAGGCTTGTTGGGATGAAAGTGTAGTCTTCGATGAAGTCTTCAATTCATTATCTTATCATTCATTATCTTATTATATATGTTTCGAAAACCAGGTCCAACCATGTCCAACGGGCCCAGTAAAGCCCAGTGTCTTATGGAGTAACTCAGCAGTGCTTACTTCAAGTTCTACACTCCACACTTGATCTAGCATAAGCAGAAATTGACAATAGAATCTCTTGTCCTCCCTTCTGTGGAAAAATTCAGGCTGATG
Organism: Micromussa lordhowensis; assembly: GCA_964020085.1. Lineage (NCBI taxonomy): Eukaryota > Metazoa > Cnidaria > Anthozoa > Scleractinia > Lobophylliidae > Micromussa > Micromussa lordhowensis. The sequence goes on along the minus strand of CAXHUQ010000091.1, from coordinate 15,070 downwards.
ACATCATATCACATGAAAGCCCTTTGCAAGAAATTGCCTCAATAAATATTAATTATAAATTTTCATTCATTTATCTTGTTACCTTGATACAGCTACTTTTATTTAAGTTATGCATATGTACATATAGATATATTTTTTATGTTAGCTTTTATTTATAGTTGATGTGATGTCTGAAAGGATTTTATCAACTAAATAAATTTAGTTGTACAATAATGATAGTCAAATCCTGACAACTGTGATATCTCTCTGGTTTTGAGGTCTTGTTTTGACAGGGTGTGGTATGGAAGCTTGACAAAGAAGGTCTCCTACTGGTGATCTGGAAATGTAAACCAAGAGTTGGTAAGTTGATTCCGGAACTTGGTCTTTGTGGATGGATCCTGTTCTTGAGTTGTCAGGGAATCATTTGTGACCTCCACCGGAAAGCGGCATCCCTTCCGCAAGTCGGGACTTTTGGCATGTCTCAGCTCTAGAGTTACTGGGTTATCCAAGTAGTAATGGTACAATCAAATAAGTTTATTGTTTATTTAAATATTTAGACATTTCAAATTCTCTGCAACAGTAATTACCGGTATGTAAATTGTATAGTGTATAAAGCATGGCTATGAATATTATTGTCTCTAAAATCCCCCTGAAGAGTGAGAGATCACCTAACAGGCTTGTTGGGATGAAAGTGTAGTCTTTGATGAAGTCTTCAATTCATTATCTTATCATTCATTATCTTATTATATATGTTTCGAAAACCAGGTCCAACCATGTCCAACGGGCCCAGTAAAGCCCAGTGTCTTATGGAGTAACTCAGCAGTGCTTACTTCAAGTTCTACACTCCACACTTGATCTAGCATAAGCAGAAATTGACAATAGAATCTCTTGTCCTCCCTTCTGTGGAAAAATTCAGGCTGATGACATCATATCACATGAAAGCCCTTTGCAAGAAATTGCCTCAATAAATATTAATTATAAATTTTCATTCATTTATCTTGTTACCTTGATACAGCTACTTTTATTTAAGTTATGCATATGTACATATAGATATATTTTTTATGTTAGCTTTTATTTATAGTTGATGTGATGTCTGAAAGGATTTTATCAACTAAATAAATTTCGTTGTACAATAATGATAGTCAAATCCTGACAACTGTGATATCTCTCTGGTTTTGAGGTCTTGTTTTGACAGGGTGTGGCATGGAAGCTTGACAAAGAAGGTCTCCTACTGGTGATCTGGAAATCTAAACCAAGAGTTAGTAAGTTGATTCCGGAACTTGGTCTTTGTGGATGGATCCTGTTCTTGAGTTGTCAGGGAATCATTTGTGACATCCACCGGAAAGCGGCATCCCTTCCACAAGTCGGGACTTTTGTCTCAGCTCTAGAGTTACTGGGTTATCCAAGTAGTAATGGTACAATCAAATAAGTTTATTGTTTATTTAAATATTGCCTCAATCATTGGACACTAAACTGCCTTAAAATCATAGTCAATGCCTGAAAGCTATGCTAATTCTACTAAGTATATAGCATGTTCTTCACTCAGCACAAGTCAGACTGACTTGATACTATGGATACAAGTACAAAGAAACCACACCCCATCAACTTCCCTTGGATTAAGGGCCAGGAACGCCAAATAGGTATCCAAAATTAGCCACACTCCTATAGATATTAGAACATAAAACCCTGTTGGGCTTAAAATTTTCTTTAGCTCCAACTGAATAACAAACTAGTTTGATTCTGACAGTTATTTTTTATCTGGAAATAATTTAATATAATAAGTTAAGTTAAGTTATATGTGTGTATATACATATATGTTTTTATATTTTTATATTTATATTTTTCTATAGATGTGTAAACGATGTTGGTTAACCAACATCCAAGTATCGATTTTGTAAGTGCTGAAGAAGCCCGAACGGGCGAAACGTCCATGTATTAAAGACCACAAAGAGAAAAGTTCGCATCTTCTTCTGTTTATTCTACCTTTATATATTTCTATATATATAAGAAGAAATTGCTAATTGGGTTGTCAATGGCAATGCCAAGCCTGACAAGGCTTTTGGAACCATCAAAACCCATCCAGGGGAATCCCCTTCGGCTCATTACATCGTGCTGCGCACCGCCATTGAAAACCTTTCAGCATTTACCGAATTTTATCTTAAGCCTCTAGCCCAAACCTTGCCATTTAGACATTTCAAATGGTAATTATGTAAATTTTATAGTATATAAAGCATGGTTATGAATATTATTGTCATTAAATCCCCTGAAGAGTCTTGTTTGATTCTGACAGTTTGCCTTTTTAGTATTTTTTATCTGCAAATAATTTAATATTCAAGAGTTTTCATTGGCTTAGCGATCATGGGCTATGAGCCATTATGCCATGCTCTAAAAATGTTTTAGAGTCCGCATGTTATTGAAAAGTGCAGTAATGACTTGAATATTAGCGCAAATAAGTGTTTTCTCTCTTTTGCATCCCATCATCTAGTCAAAACTTTTGCCTAAGGGATCCACTCGGCGCCATTTAAGGTGATTCCTGAGAAATAAAATTTAGCGATGATTTTTTTTGAAAATTTACCTGAATGTTCTCTACCAAGCACTGTTTCGGAAAATAAAATTAAAATGATAGATCACCATTTTCGTTTAAGAGATGTGATTATAATAATGACCTGCAAAATAGAAACCTCTCAAATAGGGACACCTCGCTCTGTCCTTTCGGTGTACGTGTGATAGAGGTATGACTGTATATGTATCTACTCGGATTTCGAAAATGTACACTCCGGTGAGAATTTATGTCTATGAGCTTCCGCGTTTCCGCGCTTCCGCGTTTCCTCATTTTTTAAAGTTTGACAACAAAATTCCCAGTACTTGTTTAGAACTGTTCATCGTTATCGCCTGCCTAATATGAAGTGCTTAAGTTAAATATTTCACAAGGAAAGTTACTCGCGTGTTTCAAAGTAGGACACTTAGCCGTATTCCATGATAAGCAAAACATGACTATTCGAAGCGCGTTTTTTCTATGATACAATTACCAATTGAATTTTGTAAACCGGTCATATAACGCATAGTTATATACTTTAGAAGAATTCAGAGCGATTTCTAGTAACAATCCAAAGGACAGGACACACAGACAGAACGTGTACCATCATTTCACAAGTGCGAAACTTCACCTTATAACTGAGTACTTGTTTAAATATCGCTGTTCAACATTTCAGTACACAGTTATAGTGTATACTTGAAAAGAGAATTCAGATTTTCAGTGTACTAGATTCTTTAGGGTTTGCTTATACGGAAGAATATAGTTGTATACCTGCTTTTTAGAGGAAATATTACACTTCGAGTTAACTATGCTCATTTTACAAAATTCACGCGCGCGCCGTACACTTGAAATTGCCGAACTCGATTTCAATTTATTTCGCATAAGCTGCACTTCTGAATCAGAAAATTCGCTCCTTGGACGGGTAAGACTTATTCCTTGCACAATTAAGAGTTTGTTCCCCCTTGTAAGCATTTTAAATCCTATAAGAACGGAACGTGGAATGTGCACACAACAGTTCCCGCGCAAACACTTTCCCATCGATTGTCTTAAAAGAGATCGCTAAAAATTAATGCGGAAAGTTAAATTTTCTGCTCTTTTCAAGTGGAAGAGTTGATCTTTTTCTAGAAAAGTAGAATTGCTGGAACCTTTCACTGAGTCCATAGCCCTCACTCAACACCTTTTTAGCGTATTTAGTATTCTCTTCGTTCGAATCCAACGACTTCAAATCACCGACTTCGAAGCGATATATCTCTTTAGAGTTAATAGCTACTATACATCGGCAAAGACTAAATATGTTTCTTAGCAATCCATCTTTATTGTGTTAAAATTTCAGAAAAATCGAACGAAACCAGAGTTAATTAGTCAAAACTTTTGCCTAAGGGATCCACTCGGCGCCATTTAAGGTGATTCCTGAGAAATAAAATTTAGCGATGAGTTTTTTTGAAAATTTACCTGAATGTTCTCTACCAAGCACTGTTTCGGAAAATAAAATTGAAATGATAGATCACCATTTTCGTTTAAGAGATGTGATTATAATAATGACCTGCAAAATAGAAACCTCTCAAATAGGGACACCTCGCTCTGTCCTTTCGGTGTACGTGTGATAGAGGTATGACTGTATATGTATCTACTCGGATTTCGAAAATGTACACTCCGGTGAGAATTTATGTCTATGAGCTTCCGCGTTTCCGCGTTTCCGCGCTTCCGCGTTTCCTCATTTTTTAAAGTTTGACAACAAAATTCCCAGTACTTGTTTAGAACTGTTCATCGTTATCGCCTGCCTAATATGAAGTGCTTAAGTTAAATATTTCACAAGGAAAGTTACTCGCGTGTTTCAAAGTAGGACACTTAGCCGTATTCCATGATAAGCAAAACATGACTATTCGAAGCGCGTTTTTTCTATGATACAATTACCAATTGAATTTTGTAAACCGGTCATATAACGCATAGTTATATACTTTAGAAGAATTCAGAGCGATTTCTAGTAACAATCCAAAGGACAGGACACACAGAACAGGACACACAGACAGAACGTGTACCATCATTTCACAAGTGCGAAACTTCACCTTATAACTGAGCACTTGTTTAAATATGGCTGTTCAACATTTCAGTACACAGTTATAGTGTATACTTGAAAAGAGAATTCAGATTTTCAGTGTACTAGATTCTGTAGGGTTTGCTTATACGGAAGAATATAGTTGTATACCTGCTTTTTAGAGGAAATATTACACTTCGAGTTAACTATGCTCATTTTACAAAATTCACGCGCGCGCGAACACTTGAAATTGCCGAACTCGATTTCATTTATTTCGCATAAGCTGCACTTCTGAATCAGAAAATTCGCTCCTTGGACGGGTAAGACTTATTCCTTGCACAATTAAGAGTTTGTTCCCCCTTGTAAGCATTTTAAATCCTATAAGAACGGAACGTGGAATGTGCACACAACAGTTCCCGCGCAAACACTTTCCCATCGATTGTCTTAAAATTTCAAAGTATTATATTTCCGTGTCTTTTTACCTTTTAGCCACAAAATTTATACAAGTTGTTTGTCTGTGTCGAAGTTTACAGTGTGTATAATGTCATTTTCGTACGTTCAATTGGTCATTACTGCGCATGTGCTGCATTTTTCAATAAACATTCCCCATACATTCTCTTCAAATTTCAAAGTATTATATTTTCGTGTGTTTTTACTTTTTAACCACAAAATTTATACAAGTTGTTTGCCTGTGTCTAAGTTTACAGTGTGCACAATTTCATGTTCGTACGTTCAATTGGTAGTTACTGCGCATGCTCTAAACATCGTAATTTTCCAATACATTGTCTTAAAATTTCAAAATACTGCCTTTTCATGTGTTTTTAACGTTTTACTACAAAATTTACACAAGTTGTTTGTTTCTGTCTAAGTTTACAGTGTGCACAATTTGAGGCGCGTACGTTGAATTTGTCGTTACTGCGCATGTACCGAATTTTTTCATACATTTCTTCTTATTTTACGATAGTCGTAACTTTGAAAATCGTAGAGCAATTGACAAATGCTTTGAAACAGAAAAACTGTGCATGATATTTACCTATTCAATATACGCAGAAGTTGTCACTGTCTTTGATAAAGTACTGCGCATGCCCTAAATATCGTCAAGTTTTCATAAGACATTTTCAGAATGCTCTATCTTCCTCATTTTTTAAAGTTTGACAACAAAATTCCCAGTACTTGTTTAGAACTGTTCATCGTTATCGCCTGCCTAATATGAAGTGCTTAAGTTAAATATTTCACAAGGAAAGTTACTCGCGTGTTTCAAAGTAGGACACTTAGACGTATTCCATGATAAGCAAAACATGACTATTCGAAGCGCGTTTTTTCTATGATACAATTACCAATTGAATTTTGTAAACCGGTCATATAACGCATAGTTATATACTTTAGAAGAATTCAGAGCGATTTCTAGTAACAATCCAAAGGACAGGACACACAGACAGAACGTGTACCATCATTTCACAAGTGCGAAACTTTACCTTATAACTGAGCACTTGTTTAAATATCGCTGTTCAACATTTCAGTATTAGGACCTTCTGTTGTACGTTTTCTTGTTAGTCACCTGTACGAAGGTAAGAAAAAAAAAGCGGGCATTTTAAGCTTTCGGATGAAAATATTTTAGCGTCAATATTGTCCGCTTTTCATCCAGGAACGTTTTTAACCGCAGAATAAGGTACCTTTTCCGCGCTTTTAAAGAGATCGCTAAAAATTAATGCGGAAAGTTAAATTTTCTGCTCTTTTCAAGTGGAAGAGTTGATCTTTTTCTAGAAAAGTAGAATTGCTGGAACCTTTCACTGAGTCCATAGCCTCACTCAACACCTTTTAGCGTATTTAGTATTCTCTTCGTTCGAATCCAACGACTTCAAATCACCGACTTCGAAGCGATATATCTCTTTAGAGTTAATAGCTACTATACATCGGCAAAGACTAAATATGTTTCTTAGCAATCCATCTTTATTGTGTTAAAATTTCAGAAAATCGAACGAAACCAGAGTTAATTAGAATTTTTTTTGTGAGTCCACTATGACTTCCCTTGTGGACTAACAAAATACGCAGGCGGTCAGTCATAGAATGATTCCGGCAATTCTGCTTTTTTTACAAAAAGATCAACTCTGCTAATTGAAAAGAGCAGAAAAATAAACTTTCTGCATTTATTTCTCATAGAACAAATGCAAAATTGTTACCTTATTTGTTAATGCGAGTCGATTAGTTGAAAGTTAAAAAAGGTACCTTTTAAGAAAAAAAAAGATTTTTAACCGCAGAATAAGGTACCTTTTCGCGCTTTTAAAGAGATCGCTTCAACCTGAAAAAAAGGGTACCTTTTTCGCGCTTTAAAGCTTTGTTTGGTAAAGTGAGAAATGCATGAAAAGTGGACAATATTGGCTTCAAAATATTTGCACTCGAAAGCTTAAAATACCCGCCTTACATAACAGAAAGCGACGTTTCGGTCAAAAAAAAGCTAGAATTATTGCCTGAGAGCTGACAATTGAATTCTTCCCACTCCACAAGAGCTGGATCCTTTGCTAGTTTCCAGCTCTCCTGGGTTAGAGGCCTCAAAAAGGGATATGGGAACGAGAATGAAAAAATTCCCGTCAGCCATTCGTCAATGGATCTCTGTTTTGACCGAATGACCACGAAAAACTCTGTGAACTTCGATCTTTTCACTCTTCCCTCGGCGCCATGCAGTCCATCGTTTCCTACCGGCTGACTTCTTCAGACGAGTCGAGCTCAGATGAATCCGATATTCAGCTCCAAACGCCTTCTAAGAGGCCACGCACGAGCAATTTCATGTTGCAGACAGAAACAGACGTTGATTGCGACGATCTGATCGAAGAAGGAGCAACCACGTGCACAGAAGAAACGACAGCAGAAGAATCACAGAAAACCAGAAGAATCACCAGAAAATCCAGAAGAATCAACAGAAGAAAAACAGAAGAATCAACAGAAGAAGAAAGCAACTGCGTCGTACCCATGACCGAATTCAAACTTCGCAAACAGTCATATGCATTGGACATTGGACAATTGCCGCTGGAAATGCAGACATTTCTGCGCGAACTGAAAACCTTCTTCACTCGTCCAGTCCAGCTGGAAAGACAAGCAAGACCTTTGGCAACATCGACATACCAGAAAACCCAGGAAAGAATATTATGTGATTTTATTGTCTGAGTTATTTCGCTCGCACAGTGTTGTTCAATAATTTAACGATTTTACGATGTGCAAACGAATTGATTTTCCCTTTTCATGCCCTTAGGCTTTCTTGGATTCTTGAGGTCTCGCCCTGGTGTGATACTGCAACCCGACGTCTTCCTACGTCAGTCTCTGTTGGAATCTTATCTGGATTTTCTCAAGGTGACGTGTAATGAATTTTTTGACGTTTGCGTGGGAACTGGGCCGAAATTGAGCGGCCATGTTGTGACGTGTCATTTATGTTTCTAGTTTTGAAATCCATTTGTAAACATCTGCTCAAAGGAGACTAAAGTCTTCAGAAAGATTGTGTTTTCTGAACGGAAACTACCACAGTTTCCGTTATAAAAATTTGTGGAATCAGTTCATACTGTAAAGTTCAACGAACGTTTCAGCCTGAAATTTGCACGCCAGACACAGTCGTGTTTCAGGGTATATCGATTACAGTATCTGATGCGTGAATTCATCTTATTGACTGCAGAATTTGTTTTCCTGCAAGTACGTGAGGTCAAAATTTCACTTCTAAAAAGTAATATTTACAACTATTGTTATTCTTGTTAAAACCGTACTTCCCGGTGTACGAGTCGAGCCCTGCATTTTTTTGACCACAAAATTGAGCTTGTAACAGTTTAAGGCATGTTTACTGAACAAAAATATTTTTTTTTAGTCGTGGATACGCGGAGCGTAGAAACGACTAATTGTTAGGGGGCAGAATATGTGTCACTCGCTCAGATGTAAACAAATCAATATGTCGACGGTAAACCAATTGATATTGACTTTTCCAAACTTTGCGGAATGCCCAATTCTACCATCGAGATTACCGTGGAAGAAAATTCTGAACTTATTTACCACTGACAGTGATCAGCATTAGAAAAAATTTTATCTCAAAACCAGAAATATGTGTATATGTAAACCAGTTGGAATCACTCGTGCAAAAGGGTGAAAGTTGTATTTTGCTCTTGATTGTGTTTGTTTTCAAAACAAGAACTGCGAAACATAAAAGGGCCGCTCAAGTGTCAGTTGTCTTTGATGATGAACTTGTACATGTTGTTCAATATGAAGTGTAAGAAATGAAATCATAGCTATTGTGCTTCAAGGGCAAAGTTATTTACTTCAGGTGATATCGACTTAGACCCGGAACCTATTGTTACTCAGGGAAATAATCCAAACAATCTTATTGCATTGTTACAATTTCGATTTGCACAACATGGGATTAGCTGTAATTGTTCCGTCACCTGTAACAATTTTCCGTACACAGCTTTTTTTTCTTATTTGATTTTTCTAAATTTAAGAAATACTTGTTGCTTGTAAACATTCCAGTTCTTCAAGGTTTTCTTTCGACGGGTCATTTTCGCAATTTTTGGTACAGCTCTGTAATTTTTCATCCAAATCTTGGACCTTGGCTTTGCTGCTGTGGCCTTTTTCTTTGCTGTACTTGATAGTTATTTTCAAGTTTCAAGTTCAAGTTCAAGTTTATTATTAAATCAACAAAATTTTACAAAAACAACGCTAACCCGCAAATAGCTGAGGCTAATCTAGGCGGGTAGCGAGTAAGACTGTTTAAAGAGTAAATCAAATGTTAGTGTTACATACCAGTAAAGAGATGAAACAAATGCACGTCTAGCAAATAAATAAATAAATAAATAAATAAGTAGGTAAATAAGTAGGTAAATGAATAAATGGATGAAATAGAAATCGCAATTAGACAAAGCTATTTTGAGTATTTATTTTGAAATTTATCGATTAGAAAAGATGTGCCAACATAATCGTCCTCTTCCATTAAAGCTTGTTAGTTATTGTTTTCGACTGACTGTTCAGGGCTACTTCCTGAATCTTGATAAACAGTGTAATGCTTTTTTTCTCTCTCTCTCTCTCTCTCTCCTTTTGCAGGACCAACGAAATTTGTCAGCTGCCACCATATCCAACCACTGCTCTTCGCTTCTGTATCCTGCGAAATTCCTTCACCGGGAGAGCGCACCCGTTTACCAGGACATCCCTGTCATTAAGCAGCTAAGAACACAGGCAACACTTCTACAGCGTCAAGGCGATGTCGAACGTCCTCAAACTAAGGAAGAGCTGACGCTTCTGAACCGTTGGCTTGACTGGTAAGCGCTAGTAATATTATTTTACTGCTTTGTGTTGGGTGACAGGAGAGCTTGTCATGCAGTTTTAACGTGTCACCTGTCCTGCGAAAACGTACGGCCAAGCCAAATGGCAACAGACATGAAATAACTTTTAGGTAGAAACACACATAAGAACTCGCACAGTTATGACTCAAAAACATGCAGAACTTTGTGCTGAGAGAATGCCTTTTCCATCCTTGACAGTACCTCTGCGTCCTTTCAACTGAAAATTAAGGAGGCCATGTCAATTTAACACTTTCGTTGTAATTTTTTGACACTGCAACTGTATTCGCAACTGACGACGGATGTTGATTATCCGAAACATGTTTTGTAAACTTGGAAGTGCGTGTTTCTAACTAAAAGCTATTTTTGACATTGTAAACAGTATAAACCTTACTGATTGTCATCAGAGGGTAATTAGAATTTAGTGAATTGAAAATTAACCAACTCTTGAGACTTTGTTGAAAAACGTTTCACTTCTTTGTCATTTAATTTTAAAAGAGGATAGAGTAGTCCTCTCTACCCTCTGTGTATCCATGTCTGAAACCTACATGTATGAATAACTGCAGCCTAATATCACTATGCAACATTTTGCAGGGAACAGATTGTGAATGCGTGCAGCGTGCAGAGAGATTACTTTGAGATGGCTGTCAACAAAAGAGATAAGGCCCGGGAATGCTGCGACTTGGTTATCTTGGCAATGTATGTTTTCATTCCGCCGGGCCGCGGCGTCGAAGTTCGCACGCTAGAGATTCAAACCAACTGGCAACAATTTCATCCTGCGCAGGTCAAAGATAAGAATGTCCTCTTGGTGAAGGGATCAGAAGAGGTCACGCTTTACTTCCACAACTATAAGACTGCAAAGTTCTTTGACCGCCAGGAGCTTACTCTGAAGGTAAGACAATGCAGCAGATATTTAGTACGAATATTCAGTTGTTTTTTGTTTCTTTTTCTCTCTCTCTCTGGGATAAACCAGTAGTTGTTTCATAGTCCCATATGCTGTGATTATTTTTCTAATGATATCACGATACTTCCTAAGATGTTGCACTTAAAGGGAAACTCATCCATACCATTTTCTTCTGACCATAGACAGATCATGAGCTGTGCAAAATACTCCTCGACTTTGTGAACAATCACCGTCCCCAATTGGTTGGCAAAGAAAGTGGCGACATCTTGCTTCTGGTAAGTAGTCTCAAGCTATAATGCAGTAACTTGCTGTCAATCCATTAGGTGTGATTAAAAAGGGCAAATTCACCCCCGATTCTACTAGAAATCTAAACCCTAACCCTGCTATTGGAGCAACTGTGGCCAAGTTTCTGGGATTTATCTTCAAGAATCCTGAAGTCACCTCCAAAACCACGCATTCACCCTCAAAATAAAAGTTGGGGACTTGTAATAAAGGCCAATCACCCTGCCAAATTTGATGCAGGAATGTTTTTTGGGTTGTGTTGGGGTACATTGCCTCGGAGTTTCATTTTCATTTTCAGTTGTGGGGTGGTTTAGTTCAAATTAGCATTCTCGGCAGTCTAGACGGGTGAATTACCCGATTCTTCATTCCACAGGAATGAATCTTTCAAAATTCAGGGGTGAATGTCAGTATTTCTTAACCCCACTTGGGGGTGAATTGTCCTTACACTCATTCTCCTTGAGATGTACAAACAACAACATTCACCCTAACTTTGGTTCTATTTGCTTCATTGCAGAACAGAAATGGAGCAATGTTTAGCAGTTCCTCCTTTTCAAGCCACATTAAGAACCTTTTCCAGAAACTGACAGGGACTGTGGTATCCATCAACATGATTCGGAGTTCATTTGTGACCTGGGCTTATGGCAGAGAGTAAGTATTGAATAGTTGACTTCTTTATTTGTAGAAAGCCCAACATGAAGAAAGTGTACACTTTTGTTTAGGGTTAGGAGATTTTCATCACAACAAGCTTCAGAACTAGAGTTTATCGCTTATTGGCTGAAAGAAAAGAGAAAGTTTTCACGTGCATGTTTATATCATTATTAAGTAGTCGTATGCTTTGTCTTTTTCAATTTGCAATGAACTTGCATTACCCTAAGTGGCTCATGCAATCTCACCCTTTTGAAAAACTCACTCCTGCAGATTAACTTCAAATTGAACGAGAAAAACTGCGTAGCTCATACAAATGTAATAGACGGATAATTTCGTCACAACATTGTCAAAGTGAACTTAGCTACCATCAGTAAGAGGACAGATGCGTCAAAAACAAAGATGGAACAAACATTTCCTAGAAATGCAAGCTGCAACATCCACGCTTATTGCGGTGTGTTTTGTTTTTTCAATAGTGACGCTTCAGATGCCCTCAAAGCTTCGCTGGCTTCTGCTTTAGGTCATTCCAGGAAACAGGCTGAGAAAACATACGATAGACGAACAGCCAACGAAAGGAAAGAATGCGCTGTTCGCGTAGCAAGAGAATATGCCAGGACGTTGTCTCTAATCCAGGCGTGATGGAAACCACAGCCACTGACACTTCTCATGTGCAGCCACCAGCTACTACCAACATAAAGCTGGCCCAATTTGTAGGACTGATTGAAGAAGACAGCACACTGAGAAGTCCCAAAATTTTTGATTGGACAGGTCCATGCTTTCTTAGCAAATGGTAAGGCTTCTCTGCTGTGGTACAAAAGCCTACAAGAACTATTTCAAACTTGAATTAGATGGAGAACAGTGGATCGAAGATGTCGCTTGTCTCGTACCCGTGGAAATGACACCTGTCAGGAATAAAGTGGGACTTTATCGTTTGAATAACAGCTTGCGATCTATTCACAAATCCCTCACAGATGACTAGCCACTAGACTCTGACATGTACTTTTAACTTTAAACTTCATCGCAGTTCAATAGAATTATCTTACCAGCTGACAGTTCCTCAAAACATTTTTTTGTCGAAATAGTAGTGAGAAGGAATTTTATTGGAAGACCGTTGATCAGGACTGAAATTCTCTCAACATTGACTGGTGAGTCCTCATGTTTTTAGTCTTTTGAAAACAATAATCGAAATGTCTGGAATGATGAGATGGAATTTTAGGGGCCGGGCTCAATTTTGGCATTCAAATTACCTTTTCGAAATTCATCGGATCTGCATTGCTCTGGTGAAGTCAGCTGGTGGGAAAAATTGCATTGACGTGTTGTCTGAGGAAACTTGAATTAATGACTTGAATTAATGACTAGCCACGAGACTCTGACATGTACTTTTAACTTTAAACTTCATCGCAGTTCAATAGAATTATCTTACCAGCTGACAGTTCCTCACAACATTTTTTTGGTCTTGAAATTCACTGTCAACATAGTAGTGAGAAGGAATTTTATTGGAAGACCGTTGATCAGGACTGAAATTCTCTCAACATTGACTGGTGAGTCCTCATGTTTTTAGTCTTTTGAAAACAATAATCGAAATGTCTGGAATGATGAGATGGAATTTTAGGGGCCCGGGCTCAATTTTGGCATTCAAATTACCTTTTCGAAATTCATCGGATCTGCATTGCTCTGGTGAAGTCAGCTGGTGGGAAAAATTGCATTGACGTGTTGTCTGAGGAAACTTGAATTAATGACTTGAATTAATGACTAGCCACGAGACTCTGACATGTACTTTTAACTTTAAACTTCATCGCAGTTCAATAGAATTATCTTCCAGCTGACAGTTCCTCACAACATTTTTTTGGTCTTGAAATTCACTGTCGACATAGTAGTGAGAAGGAATTTTATTGGAAGACCGTTGATCAGGACTGAAATTCTCTCAACATTGACTGGTGAGTCTGCATGTTTTTAGTCTTTTGAAAACAATAATCGAAATGTCTGGAATGATGAGATGGAATTTTAGGGGCCCGGGCTCAATTTTGGCATTCAAATTACCTTTTCGAATTCATCGGATCTGCATTGCTCTGGTGAAGTCAGCTGGTGGGAAGAATTGCATTGACGTATTAGAATAATTGTCACTCACATGTGCTATGAACTGGCTTTTTGTCTGAGAAGCCAGTCTGTTTTTAGCTGTGATTTCTTGATCATGAATGATGTCAAACTGCTTTTTTCTGTCGATCAGGACTCAAATTCTCTGACAATTTTGGCATTAAATATATCTTTCGAATTCATCGGAAATTCAGCTCATTCCGCATGAAAACACTGAGAAGAGAGTTCAAAACATCCTTCGCGCAAGTGTTTTCACGGGTTTTTTCTCGTTCAATTTGGAATTAATTTGCACTTTCAGCTTTTCTGAAATTGATTCCAAATTGAACTCGAAACCGCGTGATTACCTGTGCAAATCAAGTTTGGTTAACTGGCAAATTCCCGTCGTATTTGAAGGTCGAAATACACGCAGGAAAAATGGCAGTAATGTTATGGTGTAAATTTATCTTTATTCCCAGAATAGTCTGATCAGTTGTAGCAACAATATTATTGAGGGAATTTTATTGCGAGCTAATATTTTTCATTCATCTGAGCTTGACTCGTCGGACGAAGTCAGCCGGTAGGGAGCGTTCGGATTGCATGGTGGGAACTGAGGAACAACGTGTGAAGAGGTGAAAAGGAATTTGATCAACGCCGATGTTCTCCCAACGTCGACAATTTATGTTTTGAGTGGTGAAAGTCACTACATGTACTCCCAGAATAGTTTAATCAGTCGTAGGAATGATATCGTGAGAATAATACTCGTTACTGGTAGTCGGGGATAAGCTTCGTTATGCAGGTTCTCAAGTCCGATTAAGTCGGCAATTCTCATAAGATGTGTGTTGCATTGTAATTGCATTGTATTATTTCATTCTTAGAATTTATTGACACAATAAACAGTTTAGTGACTTGATGAGATCTGTCTTGCATTCTATCATTTTGTCAGAGAATCTTGAAAAACTGAGATCTGTGCCAATCGATTTCAGTAGCAAGCCACAATTTAAGTTTGTGATAAAAAATCAGGAAGTTGGTAATTTCATTTTTCCAGGCCGGAAAAATTTCCAGGCAAATATTTCCGAGCGCTGCCTGGGAACGAGGTTGATAAGCAAAATGGCGGACGTGTTTCTTGTAGATCACGGAAGCTGGCTAGTTAGTATTTCAGTCGCCTGAAAGCGCTAAATGTCCCTTTTTGCTGTCCGAGGAAAATGTCTTGAGTCGCAGAGAAGTTCGTGAGGGCCGTCGATGGATAAGCTGGCCGCCATTTGACGACCTGCTGATGCCAGCATCGCAGGATCGCATGATATAGCACAATC